>CM035101.1:59709784-59876843 GCA_020205505.1 Panax japonicus | reverse complement strand
ATAAAAACAAAAAACTTTTTTTTATGTTTTTAAAAAATTTTTATGTTTTATTTTAATCTTTTTTAAAAAACCGTTTTTTAAAAAAAAAAATCTGTTTTTTTAATAAAAATCTGTATTTTTTTGTTTTACTTTATTATGTTTTTTTTTATTTTTAAAATGTTAATTTTTTTATTTTTAAAATCTGTTTTTGATTTTTTTGCCACATAAATAATATTTTTTTTTGCTACGTCAGCGCCACGTAGACAAAAAATTAACGTCTGTCAACTTTTTTTAACAGAATGATTTGAAAATAAAAATTAGTTCAGTGACTTAATTTGAAAAATTAAAAGTTCAATCGGTTATTCAGGAATACGTACCAAATTTGATGGCCAAATCATTAGTTTTGCGGAATAAATTTCACTTGCAACAAATAAAAAATTCCATATCAGTTGAAAGAAAGGATAGGAAATAGAGAAAGTACTAGCACAAGATACTTGCCTGTTGGACTTGATGGCGTGGAATGTCATGTCTATAATTTTTATCAACATCAAGATTGTTCTGCACCGCAATCAAAAAAATGTGTCAGTATCATCCATAACTCTTAACTGGACCTTAACAGGCCATGTGTTCTCCCAAGACCAAATGGCCCCTCTTTTACACAATCTAATAGGTGATTTTTCAGTTGTTGTTTCATTAAAACTTATAATTAACCAATATTTACTCCCTAGTTATTTCTGCTTATCTTTAGTGTGGCAAAACCTTCCATATAGTTGAAAGTTGGTCTACAATATTTGGAGCAACTTCCAAATTGCAAAGCCCCGGAGAACTCTGTTCCTAGGAAGAAATAAAAGAAAAGAAAAGGCAATGATGTCATCATCTATTCAAAGGTCAAACCAACCCGACCCGGCCCGCTGATGAGCCCTTCTTTCTTGGAAATTGTAGGCATCTCTAAAGTGATCGCAGGCTTATTAAATATCATGAATCTGTGCATCCGCCTACAAAGCTAAAATTCTTGCACTAGATTGGTAGTTTAACAAGTAAGATATCCTGTTCTTGTTACTTGTGCTATGCATCAGATGATCCACAGCAGTTCCGAAAAAACAAGGATATCAGAAAGCCTAGCAGGGAAAATGTATGCATAATCATCGCCGTATTAGTTTAAAACAGGACTATACATGAATGAAAGAAACATGTAAACCCACCTTCGCCTCATTATGGCAGTGACGACAGTCAAAAATGTCATTGCAACAAGGGGCTCTGATACGGCACCTTCGTCGATAATGAGCACAACTGTCAAAATAAGTACATCATTTTGCTAAAGCACGTCATAACAGGAAAGATAGAAAACAAATGACTCTGTATCATCAAAAGAAAATAATGCGACCAAAAACCAATACCCGAATAGCAGGCATCCTTTATCCAACAGTTGTTCGCCGGTAGTTTTTTCTGTAAGCATGCATTCTTCATGGGATTGCTGAGCATTTGACTCAACTGCGTCATTGCAATCATTTACTTGGGGTATTTCTCGAACACTTTTGGGATCAATGTGCAGAGTCTCGGAATGATTAATTTCTATACCTGGCATTGTGCTCTTTTGATGTAATATATATGTAGCAGCTGAAAAAGATCCTAAAGCACCTGCATTTGGAAGGGAAAAAAAAGGTTCAGTAACAACTCTAGCATTTACAAAGACATATCCAATCTCCCATCTAATCACGCAAAAACTCCATGACAATTGTTGCTTTTTCGTCTGCAGCAGCAGACCAATTGAAATCACCAACAACATATCCAACTAAAGCTGAACAGCTCCAATCAGCAAAACTGCAACAGGAACATTCATCACAACAAGTTGATCTATGTGAACACCATATAATACTACTATGCAGCACTAAGGAACTCCAAAGCCTCCAGCTGAGATTGTAATGTTTGCATCACTTGATTCTTGAAGAAGTCCAACTCAAATTAGATTGGACACCACCAGTGAACTTCCCAACCTATTGTAAAAGCAATACGAAATCAAATGTGCTCTAAAAGACAAAATGAAGAAAGGGGAAAGGTTGGGATAGAATGCAGAGATAGACCTCAATCTGCGTTCTCCGGCAAGTCTCCTTCAATATCTGAAACTTACCGAAAGAGACATGATTATTGTCCAGACACGATGTGCTTGTCTTCGATCAAAAGATGCAAAGTACCTACCATCTGTCTAACTGGTTTGATAATAAAGTAGAAGTCATGTTTCCTATCTACTTGGCAGAAGGAATAGATATTCCCAAGAGTCTCCTTGGGAGAGATAACTGATGGGCTGCAGGCTCTACAAGATGTGGTCACCCATTAACTTCACAAGATGGAGTATTCCACCATTTAACATGATTTTTTGTCCAGTAGAATGTATTTTGATTTACAGTATGAGAGATAAATCAGGGTATTGAAGGTAATAGAGTTGCAACAAGAGGGGACCATAAGCAGGCACACAGAACCTCCTATTTTGTGTTCCCTTCTTCCATATCATGATTCAAAACCACCCACAGATATGCAGGAGCTGAAGATATAATCCTACCGTACTGGCTGTCCCTATGAATTCTGCAGATAGCAATAATCGCATCAGAATTGATAACTAGGTTTCGAATTTGACAAGTGGAGTAGAACGGACAGGGCGGGTATTCGAATAAGAGAGCCGTTAACACAGAGCGCAACACATGACATAGGTATTACATAGATGCATAACAGAATTCTACGACTTTGAATAAGGTAGAAGTTTATTAGTTTACTGAACCTAACTATAGGAGTAACCAATGCTTGTCTACTGACTGTGTAAATAACATTTTATCGAAGTGAACCGTGTGAATATCTGGTCAAGGACCTTTGGTATCCAAAGAACCTGTAGCCCATCATGAACACAACTGCTCGGATAGCCGAATGCAATGCTCAACCCCCTATACTCGGTCTACAAGAAGAATGGCCAACAAAGAATCCTAATCTTCAGTCGAGTTAAAACTGCCTATAAACTAATTGTTCAGCTATGCAATGCATCTAAATGCATTCTCCTAACCCTCATCACATTGTCTGTGGGAAGATGGCACTCTAAAGTCTGATAACCAAAACAAACTTAAATTGTCTTAAGAGTAGTAATTACGAATATTTTTTTGTCTTCAGTACACATCGAGATGAAGTTATGAATGTCCAGTAACTGCTAGTTCACAGGCCACTAACCCTCAATGGTCTTCATGATTTAGTAAATTTGAAATATCAAAGCTTATAAGTTATACAATTAGACGAAGTCGAGTACTTTTTTAAAGTCGACCTCAATTCACTCACCGCCATGTTTTTGTCTCATCTTCTTTTAGTTAGTCAGCATCTTCCAGCTCTCCAAGAACTACCATACCCATGCTAATACTCATAATGAAATAAGAATTTGCTTAAAATTGTTTCAACGGAATCAGCTGTTCAAGGTCTTATACATGATATTGTTCATGAATTATACTCAATGCCTATAATTAGAATGAATGAATTCCAATCATCATCTAGACACTCATTCCACAAGCCGACGTACAAAGGACAACTCCATAGCGCCGCAAATAAATAAAAATCGTTAAAACAAGAAACCCAACACAGCGTGGAGATATACTTCATGTCAATTTCCTATTCCAGTCCCTTCTCCTTAGGCACTTCACTTCAAATTCGCTCCAACTAAACCTAATTCCATATATTTTAATTATAAGAGCTTCCGTAATTTCATAACCAGCAGCCCTCAAACTGAAAATTTATCAAAATTCCACCTTTGAATTACTCAGATAATACATAGAATATTAATAAATTGGTACCATTCTATCCATTCATTCAGATTTCAGTCAAGAAGAACAACACATCAATTATTATCCTTTGCAAATTTTAGTCAAAAGAAAACAAAATCTATACACGAGGAAAATAATTCACCTCTTCAGAAACCGCAAACATTTTACAATACCACAGCAAAGACCAAATAGCAGGCAATTAATTTAAGCGGACACAATCAAACAAAATACAATAAACACATCGCACAAAGATATACCCCATGATCGAAGTGTCATAAGTTTCACACAGTATAATTGCAAACAGATTCAAAGGGATCAACCAACAACACAAGCCTAAGCTTACATCTATTCATGTAAAGATTATAAATTTTAAATCAAGCATTAAATAAACATAGATCAGTAAACACAATTAGTTGCAGAACTATAAGCAGGAGACAAATTTTTTTATCATCAAGTAACTAGTCAATAACGCCATTATTACACATCCTCTATTCCATATAAATAATAATATTACAACAAACAAACTCACAGAAAATCTTTTAATTTTAAGACTTCTACTACAAATTTTAGCACCAATACACCAGAAAATCTTAGTCACAATAGTGATACATATAATTATTCATAGTTTTATTCTTAGTTATCATAATGTCTCTCTCGTGTATCTAATTCTCAAATCATACATGACGATGCAGAAACACAACAAAAATTCATGAGATAATAGAAATAAGCACATGACCATAAGTTGCTAATTAAGTTATATGTAGCATTAACAAATATTTTCTCCACACAAACATTCCGCATGAATTTACAAGTCTAATTATATAATTTTTTAGAATGCAAGGAAAAATGGTCTTTTTTAGATCCCATGGAGATAGGGACAACAGGAAATGAAAGTAAAATCCATTAATTAAGCATTTATATTTCCCTCGCTCCTCAGACTTATTTAGAAGATAAAAGGCAACAACATGTTCAGATCTCTAGTGAAAAAACATAGGCCAAAAAAATCAATTCTGCTTTTCACACTTCAGCCATTTCATTCCTATACAAATTAGAAACACACAATACAAGAGATCCTGCGTTCAAAGTTCAAACTTCGTTTTTAAAGCTATCTTAGAAATCAAAAACCGCCACCAGATAATATTCACATTTTGAGAAGTTTCCAATTACTTAAAAGCAAGTAAATCTAAGAAGAAAAAGTATTATATCAGTATCAACAAGATCATTCAAAAACCAGACAAACATTACGAAAACAGAAACCAAATCATCACAGAAAATTGCGCAAAAGCTCAATTTCATCATAGCAATTACCTTAAAAATCTATACAATTCAAAAATCAAATAGAATATTCAACAAAATTATTATTCAAACCGTTGCCGATCCAAATTACAGAAGACTTGATCGAAGCTCCGATCGACTTCTCCGATTCAACCCTTCGATCACCTTGTATTTTCTACGTGTACGTAATAATTATTGTAGAGAGAAACAGATTAGTAGAGAGAAAATATGATTGAGATTAATGCCTTCAAATTGAAGGGTTTTTATAGGTAGGTTTCTTCCCGAGGATTCTATATACGCTACTATCAAATATGTAAATATTGACTCTTTTTAACGCGACATTGAAAGCCGTGCCAGCTTTCCGACAGATTTCGTATTCTTCTGAATTTACCAAACTACCCCCAGAAAACGTGTCAAAAATATTTTCGGTGAATTTTCCATTAATATTTAGCTGGACTATGATACGAACGTCTCTATGGAATAACACCTGCGCTCTAACTTTGCACCAGAAGATCCTTATGGAGATCTAAGCATTTCTTTTTGAGTAATGTTACAGACATAAATTATTTTATAAAATGCTTATATGGTATACTCTATGTAAAATTCTAACTTTTTGAATAAAGATAAATTTTTTATAAATATTATTTTTGAATATTATGGAGTGAATTTGATATAATAGTTGTGGGTAATATTTATAAATTTTGCAAAGTACGCAAATTGTTATATAATATTCGATTGGTCGGGAAATATTCGTTTTAACAGGGAATATTAGTACAACGGCACAATCATTGGTGGACCCCACAACGGAATTATTGTCGGATTGAGAAAACGACAAAAATATTTTATGAAAATAACGGCGGAAGTTTTACCGTTAACTGTTGAAACACCCGGTGTTAAAAGTACAGTAATACGCGTGGTTGCATAGTAGCACACGGTATTAATTATTGATGCTTACGTGATAAGTCACTCAGTTTTGTTGGTATTATTAATGTAATAATACAGAAATTCTTTTTATATAAAACAGAATACTTTTATAAAGTTATTCTATAAATAGAATATATTATATTCTATTATATATAGTGTTGCATAATGTCTGCGTAGTGATTTATATAGTAAAATCTTTTTATGTAAAATAAAATACTTTTATAATGCTATCTGTTTTATTAGACAATAATTAAAATATATTATATTTTATTATGCATAGTGTTTGCATAGTGCCTGCATAGTATTTGCATAGTAAAATCTTTTATAAAGTTATTCATTTTATTAGATTATAAATAGAATATATTATATTTTATTTAAAAGATTTTGCATTAAATATGGACCGTCAAATTAAAGTAAATCAATCTGGATCGTTCATGAGTTAGTTACTATGCAGTCCATTTTTCTATAAATAGAAACTCATTCCTTCATTATTTTCTTACGAATTCACTGAAACTCTAGAGAGAGAAAATTATAGAGAGAAAGAAGAAAAGATTTCTGTTACTTAACTACTCTTATATTCAGTTCTTTTACGGTAAGGAGTGTTATTCTTTCTTATTCATGAAGAGAACTGTTGTTATTTCATTTCTTATTATTCTGTTGAAATAACCTGTATACGCGGTGTTAGTTCCTAGTAGGCACAAGTTATCTAGAAGGGGGGTTGAATAGATATTTAAAAATCTTTTCATTTTAACGTGTTCTTAGATAATGATTAAAACTTTGCGGAATTAGTATTTGTTTTAATCTTCTTTACCAAGCAATGGAGTTATGAGCGAGTAAGGCAGTTATAGCAGATATAGCAGTTATAGCATGAATGTAAACGACACAGTTATTTTTAAGTGATTCAGAGCACTCAAAGCTCCTAGTCCACTCTTCTAATCAACGAGTAGGTTATCCACTAAGGATGTCTTTTACAATCTTCTGAATCACACAGATTCCTTCTAGACCAGCAATTTAGGAACTTCTCTAGTTTACTCTTAAAATCTTCAAGTCCAGCAGACTTGGCTTTCTTACAGTTCACTACGAACTCTTCAAGTCCAGCAGACTTGGTATACTTCTTCAGTTGATTGATAGTTGTTGAGTTCTTGATGGTTGCTACTCAGTTGCTGTGTAATCACTGGTTCGTTAAGAACTGAGTAGCTGAGCAAGCTTTGCAATATCTCAGATCGTAGAGTTGAGCTTAAGAGAGATGTTCACGTTGTTTGATTAATGCTTGCTTATTCTTTCTCTCTCATCAGTCTGATCTGTATATATATGATGTTGAAAACTATCCGTTGGATCCATCCGTTATGGCGTTAAATGCATTTGAACTTTCTGTACTGTGATGGAGACATTTCTGCACATCTTCTGAATTCTGCATTCTGGCCCGCTGACACTGTAGGCTGCTTTCTCACCTACCACCTGAAAAGGTGTTTTGTCCCTCTTACCCATAGTACTATCCTTAGCTTCTTCAATACGCTTCTTTGTTGCATACTAAGGATATTTCATACAATCTGGGACTGATGAGTACTGCAGCATCTGGGATCCATTCCTCACTTGTTGAAAACACAGATCATTCGGCTCGACGTTTTCTTACGTGAGACAGATGATGCTCTACGATTTGGATCGTGGTGTTCTACGATTTAGATCGTAGTGTCTTTTACATCTTTGCACACTACGATGCTATTAGTTGAGAGCACTACGATTTCCCTTTAAAACCTTCGTACACTACGATCTTCTCTTGCTCGTGTTGTTGACTCTACGTTCCCGAGAGCACACTACGATCGTTGACTTGTAAACTTCATGTTTCCTTCAGCACACTACGATCGTGGAGTTAGCTCGGTAATTGTTGGGACCACTCTACGAAGTCCTAAGAGTCTCCTTTAAGGCAGGCACACTACGATCTTCAGGCTCTACATTTTCTACCTTGACTTCTGCAATGTTGATCAAACTGATGCACTATGATTTCTTCAAGACTAATCTATTACATCTTAAGATCAACCTAACAGTTTTGATCTGTCTATCTATACATTCTTTAATAGAATGATACACGTTGAAAGCTTAGATCAGCCTAACAATTTTGATTTATCACTAAGTCCTTGTGCATATATTCATTTAAGGACCTTACAAATAATCATGAACATATACTTTAAAAAATCAAATCATAATATGCATTCTCCCAACAATCTCCCCCTATTTGATGTTGACATAACCAAGGAGATTTGTTGTCATGATTATTAGTGACTAGATGCATTTGCAGGAAATTTAATCATGACTTAGTATTTCAGCGAGCAGCTGAAATTTTTAGAGAATAAACATGAATTTATTGATGATCAGAAGATATTACAATATAGCATTACATCAATAAAACATTAAACTCTCAACTTATCTCTGTTTTCTTGGTCTCTTCTGTGGAGGAGGATTGGCATACTCTCCAGTCCTTCTTTTCCTTTGAGCTTCCTCATTCCTTGTTAACTCTTCCAGCTCGCTTAGACTTAGAACTGGATTCTCTTCATGTCTGCGCATGAATGCAGGATCTCCAATTGGCATTCTTATGCGTTCCGTAGACACGTCTTGTGAGCTAGGAGTTAGCTCCTTATGACTCAGAGGAATAGCTGTAGGAATAGCTGTTACAATTTCCTGCTGACCAGATCGTTGAGTCTGATGATGTCTTGCAGGAGGGCTTCGTGATGTCTGAGCATGAAATTGACTTCTCCCCCTTTCTTGAGTTTCATGACCTCTTCCTCTGCCTTGACCACCTTGATCTCCTTTCCTATTATTATTCTCCCCCTTTATGTCAGCATCAAGGGTTCGAATATCGGCAGACAACCGATTAACTCCTTGAACAAGCTCATTCAGTTGGCTTTGGGTTTGAGCAATGTCCTCTCTATTCTCTTTGATCTATTTTTCCGCTCTAGCTTCTTTATTTTGGAGGACTGTCAGAATCATATCATTATGTTGCTCCTGATTGGTATAAGATTTCTGGAAGTCATAGACAGAAGCTTTCAAGTTGAGAATATTGTCAAGCATAATTTGATGTTGACGATCTTAGTTTTTTTACATTTCAAGCACAGCCTCTCTTTGTTTGGCAGCAACCTGGAAATGGATCTCATCTCTGTCTGATATACTCTTCAAAATCTCTTTGATAATTTCCCTTAGCCTCGTAGTGAGCTCAGTATTCATTGTACTGGGGAATTTGTTAGCAGCTTTTACCATTTGATTCAGACGGATGTTGAGGAGATCAGAGTGGGATTCCAGACTTGCTTCGATAGACTTGATCATCTGCTCAGAGGTTTCTTTTAAGTCATCCTTGGTAGTCAGGCTTGGGAGAGCATTATTTGATTGGGGATTGTCCATTTGAGGGATTCTTTGTGGAGATTGATCTTGCAAATTGTACAACGCAAGATCAAGACTAAAAAAGTCATGTGATGAGGAGGATGGTATATCAGCTGGAGGGGTTTGGGTTTGGATATCTGGGATAGGTGACTCTACGATTTCAACATTGGACTCTATGATGTGGCTTGAGTCTGGAATCGTAGAGTTGGTGATTTGAGGGAGTAGGGTAAGGTTGACTTCTTCTGGTTCTTCAGTTACAGAATTTTAGGATTTTGCAACTGGAAACTGATTTATTGGATTGGGAATCACTTCTAGCCATTTAGGAAATTCATAGAAATAACTAAATGAAGATAATGGCAGGTGATTAACTCTAAAACTGGTAGGGATAGTCAATACCTCAGGTTTGTCTTTTGATAAGGAATGGTTGGTAAGCAGCTTTTTGGCGAAGATGACTTTCCCTGGAAATCCATGAGCCAGAACTGAGATTGCTGGATATTCTTTGAAGCTCCAGAACATGTGATCCCATGATTTCAGGATTTGAGCTTGATGGTATGCCATCATGGGTAGGTAAGAAAACATTTGGTTGTACAGATAGCTTCTGTATCCATCTTTCCCTACACTAGTAATTTTAAGCTCATCATCATCATCATCATCATTTTCTTCCTTTTCTTTGATTTCTTCTAAAGAATCCATTATCTCAATGGCCTCTGGAAGGTTTAGCATTGGTTTATCTCCATCTTGAGCAAGGACCTCTTCTTCAGCCATTGGGATATTATGAGGCTCCCCCTCACTATGAACATCTTCTTGGAGGTTTATAAACTCCCCCTCAGCTGGTAAATCTTCTTCTAAGTTCAGAGAGTCCCTTCCAGCTGGAACCTTTTCTTGAGCAGTAGGTTTCTCCCCCTCAGCCAATGTATACTCGATCATGAGAATTTCAGGAATCTCCCCCTCAGCTAGAGCATCTTCTTCTAAGTTTACTTGGGATAGTTCTACTTTTGCAGCCACACTCTTGGCTTCCTTCTTCAGTATTTTTTCATTCTCAAGAATATACTTCTTGAACAGCTTTCTCCTTGCTTTGCTGGTTTTAGTCACCACTTCTGGACTCTCTTGAGTCTTTGTTTTGCCACGTTGATTAGCCACTCTTCTTGAAGCAACTTCTTCCATTTCTGCCACACTTGTCCTGGTCTCAGAGAACAGCAAAGACTCTACGATCGAAGACACTGTTGGTCTTTTAGACTTATGACCAGTCTTGTTCTTCTTTAAGATCTGTGTAATAAAGGCTTGATCATCTTCAGCTTCCTCTTACTATTGCATGTTCCTTAGCCTCCTTAGAGTCTCTATGTCAGAGGACTCTACAGGAATATTAGTTATAGATCCTTGAGGCTCTTCGACTTGTCTTGCCCTTAGCTTTCTCTTGCCCTTGCTTTTTCTAGAAAGAGCAGAGGGTTCTCCCTTGTCTGTTTCTTCTTCTTCTTCAACTTCTTTGACAACAGACATTCCTCCTGGAAAGCCTGCTTCCTTTTGTTCCCCAGTTCTCCCACTGGACTCTGTCATCATTCTTACATAATCAGCAGGGTTCCTTTCCCAGTTCTTAAACAACTGCTGTGTCATTCTTCGATTTGGGTTGATAGCTTCTCCTTCATCATCCCCAATTTTGTCACCCAATGCAGATTGTAGAATGATGCTAATGAATCTCAATACAGCATCTTCGGAGTACTCTTTGATTTCTTCGAGCTGACGATCCACTTGTCGATCCACTCGAGTAATACAGCCCCATAATTGAGTTGAGTACCATGAACCAAAGCAGACATGAGCTTGAGCTGAGTCTCATTTATCAAGTCATGACCTGAGCTCTTGCAGCAGATGCATTTCCCAATAATGTCAGCCAAAAATTCGTACCTTTGAGGGAACTCCTTCTTTTTGTAGCCTTTCATAGAGGGATTCTTCTTGTGGTGCATTTTCTTCAAACCCTCTTGAAAGCTTATGCTGTCTAGAAATGGGTGCCCCACGTTCTTGAAACCTAGGGCCAGATTGAAGTTTTCTTTCCTTAGCATCATTTTAACTCCTCTTACTCGTGTAGTGATGGTGTTGTGTTCGTACACTCCATTCTTATAAAAATCCTTCACTAGCTTGGGATAGATGAGGGTGTCGGTGCTCAGCGCCTCTTCGAGACCTGCTTTCTTTTGTAGTGCTAAGGTCTTGTGAAATTTTGGTGGAGCATCCTTGAACTCATCGAAACAGAGTCTGTTGCTTGAGATTACATTTGAAGCAACCACGATTCTGTAGTTGAGAAGTGGAATACGACTGAGCTTTCTCTTGAGTTAGGGTTTTGCTTTTTGAGAGAGAGATAGAGAGAGATAGAGAGAGATAATCTTTTGAACTTCAGATTTCAAAAAACACGGTTCCAATTTGTACTTGTAGCTTCCCTTTCTCTTTTTTTTTACTTAGTGGGACAGGTGTCGCCTTATGCTTGGCTCTACGATTTTGACTGTGCATGAATGTACTGATTTGCCCTTTGAGTCTTCAGTGCTGAGATGTCCTTAGGATGACTACGATCGTAGAGATAGTCTTCTGGTTATTGTGTCTGTCCTGCGATCGTCGAGTCTGTCCGGCAGTCGTTGAGTCTGATCACCATTCGTAGAGTCTGTCCTACGATCGTCGAGTCTGTCCGGATCCTTGTGATGAGTTTTTGACTAAGCATTCTTTTTAAGGTAACTCAGGAAGGGCAAACCTCTTGGTGATTCAAGAGTTAGGTTTGTCCCTGAGGCACCTCTTAGAGAGATTGCATTGTTATGATGCTTTTCATCACATGATTCACTTTGCTTGTTGGAATAGCTTTAGGTCATCGTCGAGTCTGCACTATGATAGTTGAGTTTTTGCTACGATCGTTGAGGTAGTTGTCTGTTCGGCTCTATGATCGTGAACTTCCCTTGATCATATTTACGATTTTGAGTACAACCTTTATATCTGTCATGGTTAACACAATCTAGAGCATACAGTTCATGGTTGAAGATTTAGCATGCCTAATTCACTTATTAACTTGTTAAATCTGGATTCATCTAGTGGTTTTGTAAAAACATCAGCAAGTTGATTTTCAGTAGGGATATATTGTAAAGATATAGTTCCATTTTGCACATGATCCCTAATGAAGTGATACCTTATTTCTATATGCTTGGTCCTAGAATGCATGACAGGATTATGAGTTATTGCTATGGCACTTGTGTTATCACAGTGTATGGGAATAGATTTGAAATCGAACCCATAGTCAGCTAGCTGATTTCTCATCCATAGGATCTGAGCACAGCAGCTACCAGCCGTAATATATTCAGCTTCTGCAGTTGAAGTAGACACTGAGTTTTACTTTTTGCTAAACCAGGACACAAATCTGTTTCCAAAAAGTTGACAGGTGCCACTGGTACTTTTTCTGTCTATTTTACATCCTGCAAAATCAGCATCTGTGTATCCTATCAGTTCAAATGAGGATTCCTTGGGATACCATAGCCCCAAGTAGGGTGTACCCTTGAGATACCTGAAGATCCTCTTTACAGCAGACAAATGTGACTCTTTAGGGTTAGCCTGAAATCTAGCACATATGCATGTTGCAAATATTATAACTGGTCTACTGGCAATTAGGTATAAAAGAGAACCTATCATACCTCTGTATTAAGTTATATCAATACATTTACCTTTCTCATCCTTGTCAAGCTTGGTTGCAGGAGCAATTGGTGTTTTCATGGGAGAGGCTGATTCCATGCCATACTTCTTTAGTAAGTCTTTGATGTATTTGGCTTGGTTAATGAATATTCCTTCATCAGTCTGCTTCACTTGCAGTCCAAGGAAGAAATTCTGCTCACCCATCATGCCCATTTCAAACTTGCTCTGTATTAGCTTAGAGAATCTCTTATATAACTTTTCGTCAGTAGAACCAAAAATGATATCATCAACATATATTTGAACTTGTAAGACTTTGTCTTTATGCTTTCTAAGAAATAGTGTGGTATCTACTCTATCTCTAGTGAACCCATTTTCTATTAAGAAGTTAGTCAGTGTTTCATACCATGCTCTAGGTGCTTGTTTAAGACCATATAAAGCTTTTTCTAATCTATAGACATAATTGGAAAGAGATGGATTGATGAAACCTGGAGGTTGTTCTACGTAGACTTCTTCTTAAAGCTCTCCATTTAGAAATGCACTCTTGACATCCATCTGAAAGACTTTGAACTTCATGTGGGCAGCAAAGGTAAGAAAGATTCTGATGGCTTCTAGTCTGGCAACAGGTGCAAATGTCTCATCATAGTCAATGCCTTCTTCTTAAGAATAGCCCTTTGCCACTAATCTTGCCTTGTTTCTGGTGATGACCCCATCTTCATCCATTTTGTTCCTGAAGACCCACTTGGTTCCTATGACAGGATGACTCTTTGGTCTTGGTACCAATCTCCACACTTTGCTTCGTTCAAATTGGTTGAGTTCTTCCTGCATGGCTTCTATCCAACTGGAGTCTTCCACAGCATCATCTATCTTCTTTGGCTCTATCTGTGATAGGAAGCTTAGATAGAAGCATTCATTCTGAGTAACAGCTCTTGTTTTAACTCTTGCACTTAGATCTCCAATGATTAGATCCTGAGTATGATCCCTTGCCCATCTGTTCCCTGTTGGGACATCTGTTCTGATCCCTTCCTGTCTTAGGTCTTCAAGGTCTATCTCTTCTTCTTGAAGTGGAGGCTCGCTGTCTTGGATGGACCTCTCTATGATTTCATTATCATGATCTACTATTTCACTGTCTGGTACTACGATCGTTGTGTTGAGCTCGATGATTGCATTCGTAGTGTCTGTACTATCGGTCGTAGTGTCTAGAGGCACTGCTTTGTCTGTGTCAGTTTCATCGAAGAAGATGTGTATTGAGACTTCGACATTCAGTGTTTTCTTGTTGAACACCTTGTAAGCTTTACTGTCTGTGGCATATCCAAGAAAGATCCCTTCATCTGACTTGGGCTGGAATTTTGTCAGATACTGCTTTCCATTATTGAGAATATAGCATGCACAGCCAAAGACATGGAAATAGCTGACACTTGGTTTCTTTCCTTTCCACAGTTCGTAGGGTGTCCTCTTGATCGTAGAGTGAATTAATGATTTATTCTGTGTGTAGCATGCAGTGTTGACAGCTTCTGCCCAGAAGTATTCAGGCAGACGAGCTGCTGCTAGTAGGGTCCTTCCAGCCTCTATCAGAGTTCTGTTCTTTCTTTCAGCAACTCCATTTTGTTGAGGAGTTCGTGGAGCTGAGAAGTTATGACTGATGCCATTGTCTAAGCAGAACTTGTCTATTTATGAGAAATCGAATTCTCTTCCATGATCACTCCTTATTGCCTTGATTTTCTCTCCTTTCTCATTCATTACCAGTCTGAACATTTTTATTTATCCGGAGCTCGTTTCATCCTTTAAAGTTAGGAAGAATACCCATGTGAATCTGGTGAAGTCGTCGACTATGACTAGAGAGTATCTTTTGCCTCCAAGACTAGCTGTTGGGATTGGTCCAAAAAGATCCATGTGGAACAGCTGCAAGGGTTTGTCAATGGAGTTGGCAGTCTTGCTCTTGAATGAGCATCTGATTTGTTTTCCAAACTAGCAGGCGTTGCATGGCCTTTCCTTCACAAAGTTGAACTTGGGTAGGCCAGCTACGAGATCTTTTGATGCCAGTTTGGATATGTTTTTGAAGTTTAAGTGAGACAACCTTCTATGTCATAGCCAGCTCATTTCCTCAGATGCTTTTGCCAGAAAACATATTGTCTCATCAGAGCTTAGTTGACCAAGATCTACTGTGTAGACATTTCCTTTTCTTGTTCCGGTCAGCTTTATGGCAGATGTCTTCAAATCTCTGACTAGACATTGGTTGTTGAGAAATGTTACTTGGTGACCCTTATCGCATAGTTGGCTGATACTTAGAAGGTTGTGTTGGAGTCCTTCCACATAAGCTACTTTGTTGAAAGATACTGCACCATTGTCAGCAGATCCATATCCTCTTGTCTTGCCCGACCTGTTATCTCCAAAGATGACTAAGGGACCCTCCTTTTCTACATAGTTGGATAGTAAAGCTTTGTTCCCTGTCATATGCCTCGAGTAACCACTGTCCAGATACCTTGTTGAGGTCGTGGAGCTCTTTTCCTGTCAAAACATTTGAACCTTCATTTTGGTATCCATATTTGTATGGGTTCTTCTTTGTTAGTGCCTTTGGGAACCCAAATTTGTCTAATCTTGGGTCTCACATGCATGGAATTATAATAACACTTTGTATTCCTATGACCTTTTTTATTGCATATGAAGCATCTATTATAATGCATGCATGTGTGTGTGTGGTGATTCATCTTCCACTTGGACTTATGTGGTTCCTTAGTTAACCTTCTGTTAAACTGATTCTCTTTCTTCCACGTGTCCTTAGGTTTCATAAATAGTGATGAGTGTGCCTTACCTCTACTGTACCTTCCTAGTTGATTCGTAGAGTTGATTTTGTTTGACTCTACGATTCTTTGAGGTTGGTAAGTAGAGGTTGGATTACTCATTTCCTTGATGAAACCTAGACCAGCGTGAGATCCTTTACTTCTCTGAGTATAACTAGAGACAGTAGAACAAGGTTAAACTGGTTCTTCCAACTGTGAGGATTTCACAAAATCAATGCCTCTACCAAAACTTGAGACATTACTAGTGCTAGTTTCCATTGTCATTTCCACACTTAGCTCTGAGATGGATTCCCCAAAGCCTAAGTCTGTTCTGTCGAATGTGCTTCTCTGACTAGAGAGCAGGCAGTCCATGGATGATGAGGATCTTTCTATGCAGAGATAGTCTTCTCTAGATCCTCAATTTTAGAGGTTAGCTTTGTTAGGTTTGTAATATTCATGAACGCAATCAAATTGCACAAAATTAACAGAAACGTGGAAAATCAGAGTTTTAAAATTTTACAAACCATAAACCCGGATCACCCTTTATGCACAATTATTAATTAAACGAAAAGATAAAGAATAAAATCATACCCTTGAAGATCGAGCTTCCTCAGGTACAAGTTCACATCCAAATCTTTTCGCGTTCAACTTGAATCCACCGGATTTGGTTCCTTCCTTTGATCAACGTTAGCCACCCAAGTGTTTGGCCTCTAGAGGTGATCCACCAAGGAAGAAGAAGAATTCAAGAAGATGGGTATTTGGCTCAAACCCTAGTTTTCTATCTCTATAGAAAAAGGGGCGTACTCACCAACAATTGGAATAACGTATTTTTGATATCTGATATAAGACTCCTCTTATAAAGACATCAAGTAACCCTATTAAAATAAGGTATTATTTATTTAATTAAACTCTTTTAATTAAATGGGCTCCCTAATTTTATTAGGAATAATTAATTAAACTCCTTTAACTAATTTTCCCTCCTAATCCTATTAGGAATAAATGAGAGTACTTATATTAAATTAATTCCTAAACTCTTTTAGAAATTAAAATAATAATAATTGTAATAATATTAATAAGACTCCTCTTATTAATTTATATTTAATATTTTTAAAATATTAAATAATAAATATTAAGCTATTTAATTTATTCTATCACCATAGATTAAATTAAATATACTTAACATATTATTACGATTATGCCATTAACTTCTTAAATAATTATTCTTCCTTTTATGGTGTGACCTTTAGGTTCTCCATATTAAACCGGTTGTGGATAAATCAATTAGAATAATTCTAATCTTATTTAAATAAATAAATTAAACTAATAATTTATTTAAATAAATAATATTTATTCTACAATAGGGATAAGCCTCCCTAGCGATCAACGACTTTCCAGATAATATAGATTTCAACATTAATCATAAAAAAACCTTTGAGTAAATAGTTACCGTACAATTCAATCATTCCACCATACAATGTCCCAATTAAATATAAGACATGGAATTACTGTCAAGTCTTATTTTATTTAATTATATGTATTTCGATCCTTAAATGCACAACCTCAAATAATGCAAATTAGAAACACCTTTCTAATTTCATTCTGCCTTGGCCAAGGACTACTGAGTTGTCATTTATCGAATCACATAGGACATTTCTCTTCTTTTACTAGAAGTGGTAGATTCTTTATTGATCATACATTATCTCCGTGTACAACTTATTATACCCAAGCATACCCTTTGATATACCCTAAGGGTCTTAAGGAATAAGTCAAAGTATAACTCATCATACACAAGATACTATGATGATCTCAAGTCCAAGGATCACTTGTACTACTATCACTACAGGAATTCCTACTGACAGGCAAGTAAAACTCCATTAGGTATTCCTTAGGGAGTCACGTTCAGTGAACTTATTCTCTAATAAGCACCTACATACTTGCTTAAGTGTCTCCACACAAATGATCATGAGATTAATCATCCTCATCCAATGAGCAAGCAACGTATGTACCAATCTATCCGGATTCACTAATCCCCAATTTAGTAATCCAACGATTGGGAGCTTTTTTAGTTTTAAGCTTTCTAAGAATTTAGATCTCATTAGAATGATTATCATCATTATTCTAAACGCATTGCTTAAAACTATGGGTTTATCACATATTATAAAACAGTATCATGTAGATAATTTAAAAGCCTTTAATAAATTAATACTTTTTATTAATAAATGAATAAGATTGTTACAAAGTATATGCTTTATCATCAAACATGATTGGCTTGTGTGCATACTACTTTCAATCTCCCACTTGCACTAAAGCCAATCGCCATGGTATCTCATACCCTTCTTCTCTAAGTGACGATTATCCTGCTGTTGGATAAGCTTTAGCTAATGGATATGTAATGTTGTTCTTGAGAGTTCACTATCTCTATAGTGATTTCCCATCTTTCATTGATTCCTATAATCAAATGAAAGTGCCACAACACATGTTTAGATCCAAGATGAGGCTTAGAAACTATTCCTAGTTCTGTAATGAACTTTTCATCCAAACAATCAACTTGCAGCTTCATTTATAGCTATATACTTTGTCTTTATCACTAAACAAACAACTCTTTGCTGTTTGGAACCTTTCCAATTCACTGCACCACCATTCAAGGCAACCCTTTACCTTAAATTGGATTTTCTGTAGTCTTGGTCTGTCTGAAAAACTTGAGTTTGTTAAGCCCTCTAGTTTTAATTCAGACCCGCCATGAATTATATCACATCCTTAGTGCTGGTTAAGTACTTTAATATGTTTTTCACTGTCTCACAGTGAACTTCTCCAGAATATGGCTGATCAACATCAGGTCGCGTATATTTCATTGCATACATGATTGTCACTCATGCAATCTCTCTTTTAGGAGTCTATGGGGACTATTAAGAGAGATACATTCCATGGCTCATCAACATGAGACATCCCATGGAGTTTGCCATGCTAAATAACTTTAGCATCAAATGAATATACGTTCCTTGGGTTAAGCCGAGCATCCTTTTAAATCTATCTATATAGATTTGCATCCCCAATTAAGATACTCTACCCAAATCATTCATGGAGGAATGTTTAGACAACTTTATCTTTACTGACTCTAGCATTGGCATGTCATTCCTTGTCCGTAATATATCAACATATAATACTAGAAATTTCACGACGCTCCCACTGACCCTTTTGTACACACTAGAACTCTTACCTCATCGTATGTAACTCTGGATCATCATCTTCTATGATGTGTACCTCATCATCATCATCCATGATGAATCCATACCTCCCAGGTATCTTCGGTACTATTCCAGATTTACAATTTGGTTGTGGTACAATAGGTCTATCTATAGGTTCCTCTTATTTGACTTGTAGTGTTTTGTGGTTCTTAAACTCTTCAAGATCTATTATCCTCCCACTAGCCCCTTCAATTATAAACACCTTTATCTTAGAAGGCAGTGTGTTTCGCAACAAACACCTTTTGTTAAGTAGAATTATAGTGTGACGCCCCCAAAATTAGGTATACGTCACCCATCTTGGGTCGCCACTTACATGGTACAGAATTCAAATACAACTTACTAATACCACTGTCGTGTACAATACGACAAAATATAACTGTGAGTTTGAATACAATTATTGTCTACTAGAGATCATACAAACTCAAAAGGAGTCCTCAATACAATTATTGTCACACTATTTCACAGAATAGTGAGGACTACTAATGCTATCCTCTGGACCATTACTCCGTTCCCCGACTCGTCCTAGCTATATTCTCATTTCCTGAAGAGAACAGTGAAAGAAAGGGTGAGCTCAACTAGCCCAGTAAGAAATATTATTACTAAGATAATGCAGAATAAATTATCAATAGCCTTCAACAGTGTTAAACTGATAAAATATAATAAACATCAAGTTTAACTGCAGCGGAACCAGCAATCCATTAAAAGAGTCAAGTAGAAAATAAAATCTACTATCTTTTATGATTTAAAAGGTTTTTCATCACTGTTATAGCTGAGACTCAGCTTAATAAATATTCCACATCATCGAATCACCCCTGCACTACGGCCAAAGATATTCTTTAGTATTACGACCACAATTATTCATGCACTACGGCCAAGAATATTTGTGTATTCATTAATGGTCATGATCATGCCAACAACTGTCCCTTAATGCACTACGGCAAATGAGACTTTTACTACATCATTTGTAACATTACGGTCATGATTACACCGAATAATCTCTGGTCATAATCATACCAAGTCCATCTATGTACTACGGTAAATGAGACTTTTACCACATCATTTGTAACATTACGGTCATGATTACACCGAATAATCCCCGATCATAATCATACCAAGTCCATCCATGCTCTACAGGCCACAGATGACTTTCAAAAATATAAATAAGAGGATGATGACAATGATATAAGAATTCAATAAAACAAGTTCAAGAATTATTTTATCCAGGAATTATTAACGTCCAAATTGTCAACACGATACTGTTTTGTGGTGTAAAATTCAAGGATGCTCGGAAGAATATTTCCATGAAAAGATACTGGATGAAGCGCAAATATCAAGAATATTCCACTAATTTCATGGAGTATAGAAGTCAAAGTTTTATCCAACTGAGTAATACCGAATACAATAACAAAAGATATCACCATGCATGCGATAGAGACCGCACAAACAGGTTATTCCCGCAGAATAATAATAACGGAACCAGATCAGGTGAAATTCTTACCGACAGGATGTTTCAACAGAAGAATAAATGCAGAATAGTAAATGATGGAACCAGGTCCGGCGTATAGCACAGACATGATATTCCGACAGAAATAATAAAGACGGAATAATAAAAATGGAACCAGGTCCGGTGTAAAACACACAGACATGATGTTCCAACAGAATAATAGAAGAATGTCACCAAGTATAGGGTATGCCGCGTATACAGGTTATTCCAACAGAATAATAAAGAATTGAATAACAAAAGTTCTCTTCATGAATAAGAAAGAATAACACCCCTTACGGGTACAACAAATAATATTCCCTACCTTAGAAGAACTGGATATAAGTGAAGTAGCAGAATATTTTTCTTCTTTCTCTCTATAGTTTCTCTCTCTAGAGTTTCAGTAAATTCGTAAGAAATAATGAAGGAATAAGCTTTCTATTTATAGAAAAACTGAGGGTGGCTCTTGGTCTTAACGAAGGGTCAAAATGACTCTTGGTAATATTAAAGAGACAACTACTATTTGTGAAGGGGTAATTAACCCTTGGAACACCGAAGAGGCAGTTAACTCTTGGTAATATTGAAGGGACAACTATTATTGACGAAGGTAATTACTATTGACGAAGGTAATTACTATTTATGAAAGAGACTCTTAGATAACGACATATGGCCCCCCCATAAATAATTAAACTTATCACCAACGTCTCATAATAGACTCTTTATATACATCAAGGATTGAATAAAAAATACCATAAATCATTTTATTTTTAATCAACACAATTTAATCTTTCAACAATTATTAATTATTTATAACTTGTCGTCTCAATTATTGTTTAAATAATATAACATATTATACATATGATACTGTGACAATAATTGAATCAATAATATAAGAGATATGATGCAGCAATTACTGTAGCAATAATTGAGTATAGTTGAGTGACTTCTCACGTAAGCATCAATAATTAATACCGTGTGCTACTATGCAACCACGCGTATTACTGTACTTTACTACCGAGTAGTTCAACAGTTTTAACGGTAACACCTCCGCCGTTATTTTCATAAAGTATTTTTGTCGTTTTCTCAATCCGACAATAATTCCGTTGTGGGGTCCACCAATGATTGTGCCGTCGTACGAATATTCCTCGACAAAAAGAATATTCCCCGACCAAACGAATATTTTATAACAACTTGCGTACTTTGCAACATTTATAAATATTACCCACAACTATAACATTATATCAAATCCTCACCATAATTTTCAAAAATATAATTCGAGAAAATTAAATATTTATTCATAAAATCTAGGGTCTCACATATAGAACATATGTAAGACCCCGAATTTTATGAAATAAAAATATTCAATTTTTCTTATAATTACAATTCAGTAAATGGTTAAATTGATAGAAGGTTAAAGTTAAGGGTGATATATAAATTTTTTTTTTCAAAATAAGTAAGTGGTTATAAAATACTCATTGTTGTCGGGGAATATTCGTTTGGTCGTGGAATATTCTTTCTGTCGGGGAATATTCGTACGACGGCGCAGCCTTTTGTGGTCCCCGTAACAGAATAACTGTCGGATAAAGAAAATGACAAATTAAAGTTTTTATAAATAACGGCGTAATCGTTACTGTTAACACTGTTGGAATACCCGGTGGGTAAAGTAAAGTAATACGCGTTGTTGCACAGTAGCACACGGTATTGCACAGTATTTTTGAATTATTGATTCTTACGTAAGAAGGCACTACTCAATAATTGTTACAGTAATTACTATTCAGTATTTTATTTTATTGATTCAATAATTGCTGCATTGATATTTTATATTGCTGTTGTTTCAATAATTGTCATTACACAGTATTTTTCATTATCGAAGCAATAATTCATATTATCTTAATAATATTATTAGATAACATTATTGGCAATGTCTAGAAAGTTCTGTCTAAGGAGAGGTTTGGTCACCTAATTGCGCGCCAGTAAGGAGAAATTCTTATTAGAAAGCCCCCTCTCTCTTGGGAACTGCCTGGTTGTCAATATTGTGATTCTGTAATATTATTTGTGAATAATTACTTATTGATTTATATGATGAGGAAAATATTGATTTTATGTGGATATAGATGGAGAAAATTTTTAATGTGACAATTGTTGAAAATTAATATTTTATCTTTTTCTGATAAAATAATTCATTTAAATATATTATTATATTTTAATAATATAATAATGATGATATTTTTACGATAAATGTGGGATATATGAGTATATGTGGAAGAGGAGTATTTTTGTTACCAAAAATATTTAAAACATGTTTTATGTGTCGGTGGACCCCATTTCTTGACTGAAATTTGATTATAGCCTGTAAAATCGTTCGTTTGTGGATTTCGGCCAATTTTTGTTTGGAATTTGGAAAACCTTTCTTCTGTAAAGTTGTAGAGAATTGAATTTCCTATAAAAACTCGCGGGATTCAAATTTTTTGGCAAAATGACTATTTATTATGAATTATTGAAGTTCCGAAATAATTGATTTTTGGAAGTTTAAAATATTTTTAATAATAAAAACATTTTTTATATGTTGTGAGCCTCATTAATCAAATGCTAGGTGACTGATTTCAGATTCTAGGTTGGCGTAGGAAGTTGTAGAAATAATAATAATATAATAAATTTTCTGCTTTGGTGTTTTAAGCAATTTCCTATAAATAGGGTGCTTAGGTTAGAATTGAAAATCACACCAGAAACTGAAGTTTTCTCTCTCTATATTATCGAGCGTATTCTTGTGAGTATTTTGAGTATACTTTGAGTATTGCTATACGGTGCAAGTTCGTTCAGTGTTATTCCAGTCAGAGGTACTGTCTTTCGAGGTAAGGGATAGTAAGTGATTTTAAAGGATTGTAAGGGATATTATTTTCTTCGTAAGTGATATTATTTCTTCAATATCATTATGTTGAAATATTGGTTTGAACTTTTTATCAAATTTGGAACTTTTTCATGTCGGGGTTACTATTCATGAGTTACTATTCACGAATACTATTCACGAAGCGTGAAGATGTTTTTTTTTGTGAAATTTCTATCTTTTGGTGTCAGAGTTACTATTCAAGTATACGACACTATTCACGTATACGACACTATTCACGAATACGGCACTATTCACCAAAAAATGAAATTTCTTTTTTTTGTCTAAAATATCTATTGTGGATACTAGCTTTGATTGTATCCATGTTTTGATCATTCTTGAATTTTACACCACTATGATTATTTTTGAGGTATTTTTGGACATGGATAAAATAAAGTACGAATCCTTAATCCTTAATCCTTGTCATTTTGTTTCATTGGATTCGTTTCTTTAAAAATATTTTTTTCATCATCCTCAGTCCTAAATGATGATATAATTGAATATCTTTGGCCTGTAGTGCAAAGATGAATGATTTCTGATGAATATCTTTGGCCCGTAGTGCAAAGATGAACATGTGTTTAGATGAACATGACCAACTGATGAATATCTTTGGCCTGTAGTGCAAAGATAACTTGTTGATGAATATCTTTGGCCTGTAGTGCAAAGATGACTTATTGATGTATATCTTTGGCCGTAGTGCAAAGATGAGTTTATTAGTATGATTATGAACATGAACTGTGATTTGGTATAACCATGATCTTTGATGTTTCAGGTGATAAAAATTATCTTTGTCCTGGATGAGAAAAGGAATTTAGAATAACAATTACGATTATGAGTTATATATGTGATTGTGGACAAGAATTGTTGATTGATGTCATAGGGATAAAACATTGTTGGTGGACTTTTAACATGGAGAAGATAATAGACTTTATAGTCTATTTGACTCTTCTAATGGATTGCTCATTTCGCTGCCACTATGGTTGAATTTTTTTATCATATACCATATGTTCTAAATCTCTGATTTATTACTGTTGAAGGCTATTGATAATTTATTTATCTTTAGTCATGACATTCTTTACTGAGCTAGTTGTGCTCACCCTTTTGGTTCATAATTCCTTTCAGGTAATACGAGTGTAGTTGGGTCGAGCGGGGGATAACAGGGGAATAGAATGGTGGTCATCATTTAGTAGTTATATTTGGCGAATCAACTAGGGTGAAGTGAACCTAACGTTGAAAGGGTGTTTTGCCACTGTCGTACAAGATGTCTAATGACATACCACCTCATGTCATCATAAGACATGGATGTGCTCATCCACTTGCTGAGTATATCTACCAGCACTATCTATATGATCTTGGAGTCTATTTGAAATACAACTGTGAAACCCCAGATTTTATGAATAAAGAATTAATTTCTCGAAATAATTTTTTAATATTATGGTGTGAATTTGAGATAATATTATAGTTGTGGGTAGTATTTATAAATTTTGCAAAGTATGCAAGTTGTTATATTATATTCGATTGGTCAGGGAATATTCTTTGTGTCGGAAAATATTCGTACGACGGTACAATTATTGGTGGACCCCACAACGGAATTATTGTCGGATTGAGAAAACGACAAAAAATATTTTATTGAAAATAACAGCGGAAGTTTTACCGTTGATACTGTTGAACTACTGGGTAGTAAAAGTACATTAATACGCGTTGTTGCATAGTAGCACACGGTATTGATTATTGATATTTATGTGAGAAGTCGCTCAGTTTGATTCAATTATTGTCGATTAATAATAAGAATTATTATAGCGATGATGACGTTTTGTTTTATTCGTATTATTAACGTAATAAAACAGAAACATCTTTTTATATAAAACAGAATACTTTATTAAAGTTATTTTATAAATAGAATATATTATATTTTATTATGCATAGTGTTGCATAGTATTTTGCATAGTGTTGCATAGTGTTTGCATAGTAAAAATATTTTTATATAAATAGAATATATTATATTTTATTTAAAAGATTTTTCTTTAAATATGGACCGTCAGATTAAAGTAAATAAATCTGGACCGTTCATGGATTAGTTACTATGCATTCCATTTTCCTATAAATAGAAGCTCATTCCTTCATTATTTTCTTACGAATTCACTGAACTCTAGAGAGAGAAACTATAGAGAGATAGAAGAAAAGCTTTTTGCTACTTAACTTTTCTTTTCCCATATCCAGTTTCTGTTACGGTAAGGGGTGTTATTCTTTCTTGTTCATGAAGAGAACTGTTGTTATTCCATTTCTTCTTATTCTGTTGGAATAACCTGTATACGCGGTCTACCCTATACTTGGTGACATTCTTCTATCATTCTGTTGGAACATCCTGTCTGTGTGTTTTACACCGGACCTGGTTCCGTCTTTATTATTATTCCGTTGGAACATCCTGTCTGTGTGTTTTACACCGGACCTGGTTCCGTCTTTATTATTATTCCGTTGGAACATCCTGTCTGTGTGTTTTACACCGGACCTGGTTCCGTCTTTATTATTCTGTTGGAACATCCTGTCGGTGTGAATTTCACCTGACCTGATTCCGTTATTATTATTCTGTTGGAATAACCTGTCTATGCGAAGTTCCGCATGCATGGTGATTTCTGTTGTTATTCCATTCCTTATTATACTCAGTTGGTTAAAGTTTTGACTTCTATACTCCATGAAATTAGTAGAATATCCTTGATATTTGCGCTTCATCCAGTATCTTTTCAGGAAAATATTCTTCTGAGCGTTCTTGAATTTTACACCACAAAACAGTATCGTGTGGACAATTTGGACGTTATTAGTTCATGGACAAATTAATTCTTGAACTTGTTTTATTAGATTCTTATATCATTGTCATCATCCTCATGTTTATGTTATGTTGAAAGTCATCTGTGGCCTGTAGTGCATAGATGGACTTGGTATGATTATGACCAGGAATTATGCGGTGTAATCATGACCGTAATATTACAAATGATGTGGAAAAAGTCCTCATTGGCCCGTAGTGCATTGATGGACAGTTTTTGGTATGATTATGGCTATGGATTCTTTTCGGCCGTAGTGCAAAGATAATTGTTTTATGGCATGATCAGGACCGTTGATGAAAACACGATTATCTTTGGCCCGTAGTGCATGGATAATTCGTGGTCGTGATACTAAAGAATATCCTTGGCCTGTAGTGCAGGGATGATTTAATGATGTGGATTATTTATTGAGCTGAGTCTCAGCGATAAAAGTGATAAAAAACTTTTTAAATCATAAAAGATAGTAGATTCTATTCTCTACTTGACTCTTTTAATGGATTGTTTGTTCCGCTGCAGTTAAACTTGATGTCTATTATATTTTATCATTTTAACATTGTTGGAGACTAATGATAATTTATTCTGCATTATCTTAGTCATAATATTTCTTACTGGGCTAGTTGAGCTCACCCTTTCTTTCACTGTTCTCTTCAGGAAATGAGAACATAGCAGGGACTAGTCGGGGAATGGAGTGACGGTCCAGAGGATAGCATTAGTAGTCCTCACTATTCTGAGAAATAGTGTATTAATAATTGTAATGAGGACTCCTTTTGAGTTTGTATGATCTCTAGTAGACAATTATTGTATTCAAACTCACAGTTGTATTTTGTCGTATTATACACGACAGTGGTATTAGTAAGTTGTATTTGAATTCTGTACTATGTATCTGGCGACCCAAGATGGGTGATGTATACCTAATTTTGGGGGCGTCACAGTTGGTATCAGAGCTGAGGGATATGATCCCTGGCTAAGATGTGAGACTAGAACTAGGAGGGGAGAGACGGGGAATTCCTTCGCTAATATGGCCTACTTAAATTTATTTTGTATTTAATTGGTCGGTCAAAGTATAGGGATAATATGTGATATATTAATTAACCCTTGTTTTGTGGCAGTGTTTGAAAATGGCATCCGAGAATGTTGAGATTATCAATGGAGCACAGGAGACCGTTGAGTCTCCACAGATCAATAATCAGGATAATGTGCAACTAGAGGACAATACTCCTCATGAAAATAATAACACCGATGAAATGGTGAATGATGGGATGGTTAGAGGCTTTATGCAATTTATGCAACAACAGGCTAAGGCAGCTCCTGTCCAAAATGCAGGTAGAAATAGTGATAACTCTCGGACGGTCACCGCTAAGCAGTTTAAGGAGCAATTCATGCAACAACGGGAGAAGGCGGCTCCTGTCCATAATGCAGGAGGAAACAATGACAACCCATGATTGGTCACCGATAAGCAATTCAAGGAGCTGAGACCACCAGAGTTTTTGGGAAAGCCAAAACCACTTAAGGCGGAGACGTGGTTAAAGCAGATCACCAAGATATTTGATGTCTTGGGATGCTCAGAGGAGCAAAAGGTTCCATTCGCCACCTTTATGTTGCGTGAAGAAGGAGATCATTGGTGGGAATCTGTAAAACGTACCCAGCCTGACGCACTCAAGATGTCTTGGGAGAAGTTCCAAGAATTATTCAATGACAAGTACTTTCCTGAAAGTATTCGTCACATGAAGGAGGTAGAATTCATCAAGCTGGAGCAAAACAATATGTCCGTGTCGCAGTACGGGGCTAAGTTTGCGGAGTTATCCCGGTTTGCATGCCATTTGGTTGATAATGAGGAGCGAATGACGCGAATGTTTTTGCGAGGTTTGAAACCCGATATACGTCAATACCTCATTTCTCACAAACTTTGTTTATATTCAGATATTGTGAATAGGGCTTAGTTAGTGGAGCGCGATAATGAGTCATCACAACCAAAAGGTAATGACCAGCAACATGATAATAATCATACCGGTGGCAATGGTCATCGGAACAATGATAACTATCGCGGGGGAAATTATCATGCCAAGAATGGTAACCACTTTGGTGGTAATCATGGCCAAGATAATAGAAATGGACATTTCAAGAAGAGGAGATTCAACAATGATGGAAAGACGTCAGCACCAGCAACCGTTGTTAAGGAAGGAGAAAGACCACCTATCATATGCTTCAAATGCGGAGGGGAGGGACACATCAGTCCAAATTGCGCGATGCAGTCCAAAGCATGTTATAATTGTGGAAGAGAAGGCCACTTAGCCCGATTTTGTCATTCACCGAAGACAAATTCAACTAGGATGGAGGCACCAAAGGCTGTCCTAGAAAAGCCAAAGTCGGTAGGTTAGAGAGAGCGTTTTTTTTCTCGTGACGAGGAACCTGAATAAAATTATCACGGGTAAGTTAATCATAAGCTCTTACGAAGTCTATACCGTGTTAGATACCGGTTCTACTCACTCTTTTATTTCACCTAGTTGTGTTCAATGTTTGTACTTAACTCCGGAGAAGTTAAACTTTGATTTATCTATTGAAACTCCATTTGGAGAAACCTTCGTTACCTCCACTGTTTATAAATCTTATTTGATTCAAATCGACACTTTCACGTTACGTGTTGATCTTATCTCTTTGAAAATACTTGCCTTTGATGCGATTTTAGGAAACGATTGGTTAACTACTCATCATGTTTTTCGTAAGCTTGTTAGCTTTCATATTCCTAACCAACCTATTATGCGAATTCAAGCAACCAAACCACTAAATTCAATCATTGTCATATCAAGCCATAAGTAAAGATCTCCGATCCTTTTGTTGATGAATTCCTTGTGTGGAATGCACCGAAACCAGACTTTCTGTAGGCGACGTCGTGAATGACGATAACAAGTTGATAGATATCATTGTGAGGTGCTATCTAGGTTAAGGGATAGAAGTCACAGTTGGTATCAATGTGACGTATTATCCAAGTCTTGGATGTGAGTAACAGTTTTGAATAATATTTTTATCATTATTAAATCTCTTGACGTATTCCTGAAGACTTCTTAGCCTACCCCAGAGCGTGAAATCGAATTTTGTATTGACACCAGTACAAAATCCATTTTTTAAACCCTCAAAATAATTTTTTTCAACTAAAACGAAAGTAACATGCACCAAAGACGTTGACTCGAGCTGTTGAAGATTACGATCGTACTATTCAATATCATCGTGGAAGAGCGAACGTGGTAGCTGACGTGTTGAGTAGAAGATCGTATGCGTTTACAAGTGCGATGTTGTTAACACAAAGACTCATTTCGTATAACTTGCAAATGATGGAGATAGAGTTAAAGACTCCAGGGACCCACGTGAAGATAGCGAATATACGAGTAAAATTGACTTTAATCGATAAAGTTAAAGACGCTCAAGCTACATACCCGAATCTGGTGAATGTGAAGAAGAAGGTTCAAGAGGGTGTTATTTTAGAAGCAAGAGTTGCTGAAGAGAGGAAATCTCAACCCTCGATTTAATTGGCCCATTTAAAATCCTCGATTGAGTAGGAACTGTGGCTTATAGACTCGTTTTACCGCCAAATATATTGCGTGTTCATAACGTTTTTTTTTCTCGTATCGATGTTACGTAAATATGTGGACGACCCGAACCACATTATTAATTTAGAACTGGACAAGATAGCGGATGATTTAACGTTTGAAGAGATACGTGTTACAATCTTGGATAAGAAGAATCGTATTCAACACTTAAAGGTTATATCTCAAGAGTTAGAATTTGAAGTGAAGTCAAGGTATCCTCACCTGTTCGGCATACCAGGTACGTACGTAAATTTCGAGGGCGAAATTCCATAAGGAGAGGAGATTGTGAAACCCCAGATTTTATGAATAAAGAATTAATTTCTCGAAATAATTTTTTAATATTATGGTGTGAATTTGAGATAATATTATAGTTGTGGGTAGTATTTATAAATTTTGAAAAGTATGCAAGTTGTTATATTATATTCGATTGGTCAGGGAATATTCTTTGTGTCAGAAAATATTCGTACGACGGTACAATTATTGGTGGACCCCACAACGGAATTATTGTCGGATTGAGAAAACGACAAAAAATATTTTATTAAAAATAACGGCGGAAGTTTTACCATTGATACTGTTGAACTACTGGGTAGTAAAAGTATAGTAATACGCGTTGTTGCATAGTAGCACACGGTATTGATTATTGATATTTATGTGAGAAGTCGCTCAGTTTGATTCAATTATTGTCGATTAATAATAAGAATTATTATAGCGATGATGACGTTTTGTTTTATTCGTATTATTAACGTAATAAAACAGAAACATCTTTTTATATAAAATAGAATACTTTATTAAAGTTATTTTATAAATAGAATATATTATATTTTATTATGCATAGTGTTGCATAGTATTTTGCATAGTGTTGCATAGTGTTTGCATAATAAAAATATTTTTATATAAATAGAATATATTATATTTTATTTAAAAGATTTTTCTTTAAATATGGACCGTCAGATTAAAGTAAATAAATCTGGACCGTTCATGGATTAGTTACTATGCATTCCATTTTCCTATAAATAGAAGCTCATTCCTTCATTATTTTCTTACGAATTCACTGAACTCTAGAGAGAGAAACTATAGAGAGATAGAAGAAAAGCTTTTTGCTACTTAACTTTTCTTTTCCCATATCCAGTTTCTGTTACGGTAAGGGGTGTTATTCTTTCTTGTTCATGAAGAGAACTGTTGTTATTCCATTTCTTCTTATTCTGTTGGAATAACCTGTATACGCGGTCTACCCTATAGTTGGTGACATTCTTCTATCATTCTGTTGGAACATCCTGTCTGTGTGTTTTACACCGGACCTGGTTCCGTCTTTATTATTATTCCGTTGGAACATCCTGTCTGTGTGTTTTACACCGGACCTGGTTCCGTCTTTATTATTATTCCGTTGGAACATCCTGTCTGTGTGTTTTACACCGGACCTGGTTCCGTCTTTATTATTCTGTTGGAACATCCTGTCGGTGTGAATTTCACCTGACCTGATTCCGTTATTATTATTCTGTTGGAATAACCTGTCTATGCGAAGTTCCGCATGCATGGTGATTTCTGTTGTTATTCCATTCCTTATTATACTCAGTTGGTTAAAGTTTTGACTTCTATACTCCATGAAATTAGTAGAATATCCTTGATATTTGCGCTTCATCCAGTATCTTTTCAGGAAAATATTCTTCTGAACGTTCTTGAATTTTACACCACAAAACAGTATCGTGTGGACAATTTGGACGTTATTAGTTCATGGACAAATTAATTCTTGAACTTGTTTTATTAAATTCTTATATCATTGTCATCATCCTCATGTTTATGTTATGTTGAAAGTCATCTGTGGCCTGTAGTGCATAGATGGACTTGGTATGATTATGACCAGGAATTATGCGGTGTAATCATGACCGTAATATTACAAATGATGTGGAAAAAGTCCTCATTGGCCCGTAGTGCATTGATGGACAGTTTTTGGTATGATTATGGCTATGGATTCTCTTCGGCCGTAGTGCAAAGATAATTGTTTTATGGCATGATCAGGACCGTTGATGAAAACACGATTATCTTTGGCCCGTAGTGCATGGATAATTCGTGGTCGTGATACTAAAGAATATCCTTCGCCTGTAGTGCAGGGATGATTTAATGATGTGGATTATTTATTAAGCTGAGTCTCAGCGATAAAAGTGATAAAAAACTTTTTAAATCATAAAAGATAGTAGATTCTATTCTCTACTTTACTCTTTTAATGGATTGTTTGTTCCGCTGCAGTTAAACTTGATGTCTATTATATTTTATCATTTTAACATTGTTGGAGACTAATGATAATTTATTCTGCATTATCTTAGTCATAATATTTCTTACTGGGCTAGTTGAGCTCACCCTTTCTTTCACTGTTCTCTTCAGGAAATGAGAACATAGCAGGGACTAGTCGGGGAATGGAGTGACGGTCCAGAGGATAGCATTAGTAGTCCTCACTATTCTGAGAAATAGTGTACTAATAATTGTAATGAGGACTCCTTTTGAGTTTGTATGATCTCTAGTAGACAATTATTGTATTCAAACTCACAGTTGTATTTTGTCGTATTATACACGACAGTGGTATTATTAAGTTGTATTTGAATTCTGTACCATGTATCTGACGACTCAAAATGGGTGATGTATACCTAATTTTGGGGGCGTCACAATAACTCTCAATTAGAGACAGTTGAGATAATGATATGTCAAGAGAAGACTTGCCATTGGGAAGAATATGATAGTAATCTTCTTGTTTTTCTTTGGGGTCTATTGGGTCAACCAAGGATAATTCTGTGGCCATATGATATCTATAATAACCTAGACGCATGGCCTCCCATGTACGAAGGTTTCCTTGAGCACTTCCCAAAGATTCTAATTTCTAAAACAGTTTTCGACTATACCTTTATGTAAGGTGTCATTATGAGGTGTTGTCCACGGTTGGGACATGAGTCACAGTTGATATATATTTGTATACAAACTCACAGCATATGTGTTATTGTATTTTGCACGACAATTGTTGTAATAAAGTTGTAGTTGTTTTCTGTACCATGTATTTGGCGACTCAGAATGGGTTGGATGGAATGGACCTATTTTGGGGTCGTTACAACATATACCCTAAACATACTTTAGGATGTCCCATAAATTTGTACATGTCAAATCTTGTCCCAAGCTTATCCTTTGAAACTGTTTCATATAAGTTGGACAACCCCTTATCTTAACATACTTAAGATTAGGAATCCTCCCTGTCCATAACTTTTATGGAGTCTTGGGGCCGGATTTTGAGGTTACCTTTTGTAGATATGCAGCCATTTCTAGGACATGACCGAATGTCGGTAAAATAATTATGGACCGTACCATGTCCAACAAGGCACGATTTTAACTTTCAAATACATCAATCAATTATTGCGTATCAGGAGGCATCCATTATGAGAAAACCATTTGAGATGATCTAGAAACTTATTGCACAAGTATTTATTCCTTGATCTAATCAAAGAATCTTAATACTTTGCTAATTTGTTTCATTTCTGAATTCTTTGAACCTTTCAAATAATTCATACTTGTATTTCAACAAATACATACATTCAACTCTTTGAATGATCATCTCATTTTCCTATATTAGTTTGTTCAATTTGCAAAATATATATTTTTCACGTAAGTCAAGTATACAAAATCCATTAAGTAATATTTCAGTTCTATACAAAACATTATTATTATAAATAGAACAACAATTATTCTTAAATATAATACCAAAGATTTCATTGTCCAACAATAAAATGGAAATAATGTTTCCAACGAGAACTGGAATACAATAACAACTTATTGACTTAATAGACTTGCCCGTAGGCATTGCTAAACTATAAGTTCCTATGGCTAATGCAGCAACCTTTGCTTCATTTCCCACACATAGGTTTACTTATATTTGTTTACCTTTCTACTTCTACTTGGTCCCTTCATAAATCTATATTTATGATAACCAAAGTCAGTATCCAATACCCAAGTAGAACCTTGACTTAAAGAAAAATTTATTTTAAATCATGAACAAAATTATATTTGTAACCGAAACTTCACTAAGCTTCTTTGGTTAGCCTCTGCAAGATGCTTCTTGCAGTTTCCTTCCAGTGTCCAGGCTTATTGCAGTGGAAGCAAACTCCTTTGCTATCCGTATCAGTTTTATTCTTATTATCCTTTGTTTACGCCTTTCTATTTACCTTTTTAGAACCGTTCTTCTTTTTAGAAGATCCTTTGGCCCCTACCAGTAAGATTTGGTCTTTCTCGATTAGAAAGTGACTCTCAACATTTTCAACATTTTAAGCAAATCAGTGAGGCTGATATCTAGCTCGTTCATATGAAAAATTCACAACAATTGTGAAAAGAGTCCGAAAGTGAGTGCAAGATCAAATCTTGGCTCAACTCTCCATCCATGACAAAACCCGTTGTCCTAATTGATCAATCAAATTGATTATGTTAAGGACTTTTATCTGTACCGTAGTGTCATCGGTCATTCTAGATCGGAAGAGCTCCTTAGATATCTGATATCTATCAGTCCTACTTTCCTCACCATCAATTACTTGATGTGCAGGAATATAATAGGAGCATCCATAGTTTTATGCTGACGCTGAAGCTCGTTACTCATGGATGCGAGCATGATGTATTGAGCCAACTATGCATCATCTAGCCACTTTCTAAAAGTAGCAATATCTTCCTCAGAGGCATTATCTGCAACCATTGCAGGGATAGGCGTATTAAGGACATAAGATAGCTTTTCAGCCGTGAGAACTATTCTCAATTACCTTAACCAATCGGTTTAATTCGGTCCGATTAATTTAGCATCTAATATGCTACGCAGTGATAGTATTTTAGACATTGTAAAATTCTGTAAATGAATTTGTAATTAACAACATTTTAACATACATTTTTTTATTAATTACCAAAATAATTTAGGTCTTTTTTTAAATTGGTATCTCCCACTATTTTCTTCAAACTATATTACCCTCACTTATATAGTTCGGCAAAATCTAATTAAAGATTTGCTAGTGAGAATAAGGATCCCATTTCAAATGTATATAGCCTTGTGTGTGCACAACAAACTATATATAAATAAATAGGTAGACAACTCTTGTCAATTACATCAACTATGTAACTCCTTGTATTTTGCCTCTTAAATCGTAATAGTCAAGTGTGTGCACATCCGAACTAAAATGATTTAAGTTAAGTCAGACCCAGCATTTCCATATAAGTGAAGAGAAAACTACAGCCCTTGTATGTGCACAACAAAGCAGTAATGTTCAATTCCTTATAAACATCATATGTAATAAAAACAACATCTTAAATATTTAATACTTGTCTTGTGTGTGCACAACAAACTTATATTAAATATTCAATACTCTATTGTTTCTATCATGCTAGAAGGCGACGTTCGATATTCCAAATATCTTTGAACGTTACAACTTAATATAAAATATTTGAGGGGTTTGTTATTAATTTATCTCATCTTGTTTAGCGTGCATGCACATATATATATAAAATACGCGTCATATTAATTAACATGCGAAGCATGTTTGCATAATATATAATATATATATAGTATAAGCATGCACATATAGAATACTATATTCTACCTGGATTGATTATGGACTTTTATTCTAGTTTGGTTCACTAGAGCCACCAAGTGAAACAAAAAGTCAAACCCTAGGGGTGCAATAATTAATATTTAAATATAATTATTACATTTAAACCCGTGCTCCATTACAAACGGGTCTTCAAGCGCTCCTTGTTCCTTGATCTCCAATTCTTCAAAATTAATTCTAACTATTCCTATTACAAAACTATTTAAAATAAATAGAAATCTTGATCAGCAGTCAAGGGGAAGTACATAGGAGGGAGTTAGAAATTACATTAAGAAAAATTAGAGAAGACGAGGTACACAGACCCCATTTAATAAAACTCATACATTCATGCATCCAACTAAAATAAAATCCAATCACATTGGTCAATAGTCCATAATCAATCCCATTTATTATCATACATATCACTATATGCATCAATAAATAACATTCATCTCATGAATAATAAATATTTAATATATATATTGATATAATTTAATGGGCAAATTTAGTTAGTATAAAATCTAATTTTGAATCAAAATAAACTCCTTTATTTTAATCCAAATTTAAATCAAAATAAAACTATTTTATTTTAATTTATTCAATTTTGAATAAAATAAACTATTTTATTTTAATCAAAATCTTTAATCAAAATAAACTTCTTTATTTTAATTAATTATGGAATCCAATTCTAAGTATAAAAAAAAACTTTATTAAAGGAAACACGGATTCTCTTTCCTATTCACAAATAAACTCTTTTATTTTGAATAATATGAAATCTTATTTCATATTTAAATAAACTCCTTTATTTAAGGAAATATGGATTCACTTTCCTATTCAATAATAAACTCCTTTATTTTGAATAATATGAAATCTTATTTCATATCTAAATAAACTCCTTTATTTAAGAAAATTAGGATTCTCTTTCTTATTCACTAATAAACTTTTTTATTTTGAATAATATGAAATCTTATTTCATATCTAAATAAACTCCTTTATTTAAGGAAACATGGAATCCAATTTCAACTCCAATTAGTTATCATGTAATCCAATTCCAACTCTAATTAGTTAACATGAAATTTAATTTTAAAATTAAAATAAACTCTTTTATTTTAATATTAAAATAAAGCCTTTATTTTAAGATTAAAATAAACTTTTTATTTTAATTATAAAATAATCGAGAATATTATATATATATATATATATATATATATATATATATATATATATATATATACGGTAAGGATCAAGAGCACTCTCTTTAAATAACACTCCGCCTTAAATAACACTCTTTTATCAAAACGACGTAGTTTTGGAGGGACGCGGTGTCATTTTTGAAAATACAATGCCACCGCGTATTTACAAAAATGTCACCGCGTCCCTCCAAAACTACGTCGTTTTGATAAAAGAGTGTTATTTAAGGCGGAGTTCTATTTAAGGAGAGTGCTCTTGATCCTCTCCGTATATATATATATATATATATATATATATATATATATATATATAATACGGTAATTATATATAATATAATTGAGCTCGATGATTGAATTCGTAGTGTCTGTACTATCGGTCGTAGTGTCTAGAGGCACTGCTTTGTCTGTGTCACTTTCATCGAAGAAGATGTGTATTGAGACTTCGACATTCAGTGTTTTCTTGTTGAACACCCTGTAAGCTTTACTGTCTGTGGCATATCCAAGAAAGATCCCTTCGTCTGACTTGGGCTGGAATTTTGTCAGATACTGCTTTCCATTATTGAGAATATAGCATGCACAGCCAAAGACATGGAAATAGCTGACACTTGGTTTCTTTCCTTTCCACAGTTCGTAGGGTGTCCTCTTGATCGTAGAGTGAATTAATGATTTATTCTGTGTGTAGCATGCAGTGTTGACAGCTTCTGCCCAGAAGTATTCAGGCAGACGAGCTGCTGCTAGTAGGGTCCTTCCAGCCTCTATCAGAGTTCTGTTCTTTCTTTCAGCAACTCCATTTTGTTGAGGAGTTCGTGGAACTGAGAAGTTATGACTGATGCCATTGTCTAAGCAGAACTTGTCTATTTCTGAGAAATCGAATTCTCTTCCATGATCACTCCTTATTGCCTTGATTTTCTCTCCTTTCTCATTCATTACCAGTCTGAACATTTTGATTAATCCGGAGCTCGTTTCATCCTTTAAAGTTAGGAAGAATACCCATGTGAATCTGGTGAAGTCGTCGACTATGACTAGAGAGTATCTTTTGCCTCCAAGACTAGCTGTTGGGATTGGTCCAAAAATATCCATGTGGAACAGCTGCAAGGGTTTGTCAATGGAGTTGGCAGTCTTGCTCTTGAATGAGCATCTGATTTGTTTTCCAAGCTAGCAGGCGTTGCATGGCCTTTCCTTCACAAAGTTGAACTTGGGTAGGCCAGCTACGAGATCTTTTGATGCCAGTTTGGATATGTTTTTGAAGTTTAAGTGAGACAGCCTTCTATGCCATAGCCAGCTCATTTCCTCAGATGCTTTTGCCAGAAAACATATTGTCTCATCAGAGCTTAGTTGACCAAGATCTACTGTGTAGACATTTCCTTTTCTTGTTCCGGTCATCTTTATGGCAGATGTCTTCAAATCTCTGACTAGACATTGGTTGTTGAGAAATGTTACTTGGTGACCCTTATCGCAGAGTTGGCTGATACTTAGAAGGTTGTGTTGGAGTCCTTCCACATAAGCTACTTTGTTGAAAGATACTGCACCATTGCCAGCAGAGCCATATCCTCTTGTCTTGCCCGACCCGTTATCTCCAAAGATGACGGAGGGACCCTCCTTTTCTACATAGTTGGATAGTAAAGCTTTGTTCCCTGTCATATGCCTCGAGTAACCACTGTCCAGATACCTTGTTGAGGTCGTGGAGCTCTTTTCCTGTCAAAACATTTGAACCTTCATTTTGGTACCCATATTTGTATGGGTCCTTCTTTGTTAGTGCCTTTGAGAACCCAAATTTGTCTAATCTTGGGTCTCACATGCATGGAATTATAATAACACTTTGTAGTCCTATGACCATTTTTATTGCATATGAAGCATCTATTATAATGCATGTGTGTGTGTGGTGATTCATCTTCCACTTGGACTTATGTGGTTCCTTAGTTAACCTTCTGTTAAACTGATTCTCTTTCTTCCACGTGTCCTTAGGTTTCATAAATAGTGATGAGTGTGCCTTACCTCTACTGTACCTTCCTAGTTGATTCGTAGAGTTGATTTTGTTTGACTCTACGATTCTTCGAGGTTGGTAAGTAGAGGTTGGATTACTCATTTCCTTGATGAAACCTAGACCAACGTGAGATCCTTTACTTCTCTGAGTATAACTAGAGACAGTAGAACAAGGTTAAACTGGTTCTTCCAACTGTGAGGATTTCACAAAATCAATGCCTCTACCAAAACTTGAGACATTACTAGTGCTAGTTTCCATTGTCTTTTCCACACTTAGCTCTGAGATGGATTCCCCAAAACCTAAGCCTGTTCTGTCGAATGTGCTTCTCTGACTAGAGAGCAGGCAGTCCATGGATGATGAGGTTCTGTTTCATGCAGAGATAGTCTTCTCTAGATCCTCAATTTTAGAGGTTAGCTTTGTTAGGTTTGTAATATTCATGAACGCAATCAAATTGCACAAAATTAGCAGAAACGTGGAAAATCAGAGTTTTAAAATTTTACAAACCATAAACCCGGATCACCCTTTATGCACAATTATTAATTAAACGAAAAGATAAAGAATAAAATCATACCCTTGAAGATCGAGCTTCCTCAGGTACAAGTTCACATCCAAATCTTTTCGCGTTCAACTTGAATCCACCTGATTTGGTTCCTTCCTTTGATCAACGTTAGCCACCCAAGTGTTTGGCCTCTAGAGGTGATCCACCAAGGAAGAAGAAGAATTCAAGAAGATGGGTATTTGGCTCAAACCCTAGTTTTCTATCTCTATAGAAAAAGGGGCGTACTCACCAATAATTGGAATAACGTATTTTTGATATCTGATATAAGACTCCTCTTATAAAGATATCAAGTAACCCTATTAAAATAAGGTATTATTTATTTAATTAAACTCTTTTAATTAAATGGGCTCCCTAATCTTATTAGGTATAATTAATTAAACTCCTTTAACTAATTTTCCCTCCTAATCCTATTAGGAATAAATGAGAGTACTTATATTAAATTAATTCCTAAACTATTTTAAAAATTAAAATAATAATAATTGTAATAATATTAATAAGACTCCTCTTATTAATTTATATTTAATATTTTTAAAATATTAAATAATAAATATTAAGCTATTTAATTTATTCTATCACCATAGATTAAATTAAATATACTTAACATATTATTACGATTATGCCATTAACTTCTTAAATAATTATTCTTCCTTTTATGGTGTGACCCTTTAGGTTCTCCATATTAAACCGGTTGTGAATAAATCAATTAGAACAATTCTAATCTTATTTAAATAAATAAATTAAACTAATAATTTATTTAAATAAATAATATTTATTCTACAATAGGGAAAAGCCTCCCTAACGATCAACGACTTTCCAGATAATATAGATTTCAACATTAATCATAAAAAAACCTTTGAGTAAATAGTTACCGTACAATTCAATCATTCCACCATACAATGTCCCAATTAAATATAAGACATGGAATTACTGTCAAGTCTTATTTTATTTAATTATATGTATTTCGATCCTTAAATGCACAACCTCAAATAATGCAAATTATAAACACCTTTCTAATTTCATTCTGCCTTGGCCAAGGACTACTGAGTTGTCATTTATCGAATCACATAGGACATTTCTCTTCTTTTACTATAAGTGATAGATTCTTTATTGATCATACATTATCTCCGTGTACATCTTATTATACCCAAGCATACCCTTTGATATACCCTAAGGGTCTTAAGGAATAAGTCAAAGTATAACTCATCATACACAAGATACTATGATGATCTCAAGTCCAAGGATCACTTGTACTACTATCACTACAGGAATTCCTACTGACAGGCAAGTAAAACTCCATTAGGTATTCCTTAGCGAGTCACGTTCAGTGAACTTATTCTCTAATAAGCACCTACATACTTGCTTAAGTGTCTCCACACAAATGATCATGAGATCAATCATCCTCATCCAATGAGCAAGCAACGTATGTACCAATCTATCCGGATTCACTAATCCCCAATTTAGTAATCCAACGATTGGGAACTTTTTTAGTTTTAAGCTTTCTAAGAATTTAGATCTCATTAGAATGATTATCATCATTATTCTAAACGCATTGCTTAAAACTATGGGTTTATCACATATTATAAAACAGCATCATGTAGATACTTTAAAAGCCTTTAATAAATTAATACTTTTTATTAATAAATGAATAAGATTGTTACAAAGTATATGCTTTATCATCAAACATGATTGGCTTGTGTGCATACTACTTTCAAGCTTAGACTCTCTTTGTGCATGATGTGTGTTTGTCTGTTTTAAAGTTTCATTCTCAGCTTCAAGCTTGGAGAAAAGATTAGTGTGAAACCCCAGATTTTATGAATAAAGAATTAATTTTCTCGAAATAATTTTTTTATATTATGGTGTGAATTTGAGATAATATTATAGTTGTGGATAGTAGTTATAAATTTTGCAAAGTATGCAAGTTGTTATATTATATTCGATTTGTCAGGGAATATTCTTTGTGTCAGAAAATATTCGTACGACGGTACAATTATTGGTGGACCCCACAACGGAATTATTGTCGGATTGAGAAAACGACAAAAATATTTTATTGAAAATAATGGCGGAAGTTTTACCGTTGATACTGTTGAACTACTGGGTAGTAAAAGTACAGTAATACGCGTTGTTGCATAGTAACACACGGTATTGATTATTGATATTTATGTGAGAAGTCGCTCAGTTTGATTCAATTATTGTCGATTAATAATATGAATTATTATAGCGATGATGACGTTTTGTTTTATTCGTATTATTAACGTAATAAAACAGAAACATCTTTTTATATAAAACAGAATACTTTATTAAAGTTATTCTATAAATAGAATATATTATATTTTATTATGCATAGTGTTGCATAGTGTTTTGCATAGTGTTGTATAGTGTTTGCATAGTAAAAATCTTTTTATATAAATAGAATATATTATATTTTATTTAAAATATTTTGCTTTAAATATGGACCGTCAGATTAAAGTAAATCAATCTGGACCGTTCATGAGTTAGTTATTATGCAGTCCATTTTTCTATAAATAGAAGCTCATTCCTTCATTATTTTCTTACGAATTCACTGAAACTCTAGAGAGAGAAAATTATAGAGAGAAAGAAGAAAAGATTTCTGCTAGTTAACTACTCTTATATTCAGTTCTTTTATGGTAAGGAGTGTTATTCTTTCTTATTCATAAAGAGAACTGTTGTTATTCCATTTCTTATTATTCTGTTGGAATAACCTGTATACGCGGTCTACCCTATACTTGGTGACATTCTTCTATTATTCTGTTAGAACATCCTGTCTGTGTGTTTTACACCGGACTTGGTTCCGTCTTTATTATTATTCCGTTGGAACATCCTGTCTGTGTGTTTTACACCAGACCTGGTTCCGTCTTATTATTATTCTGTTGGAACATCCTGTCTGTGTATTTTACACTGGACCTGGTTCCGTCATTATTATTTTGTTGGAACATCCTTTCGGTGCAAATTTTGCCTGACCTGGTTCCGTTATTATTATTCTGTTGGAATAGCCTGTCTATGCGAAGTACCGTATGTATGGTGATTTCTTTTGTTATTTCATTCTTTATTATACCCAGTTGGTTAAAGTTTTGACTTTTATACTCCACAAAATTAGTAGAATGTCCTTGATATTTGCTCTTCATCCAGTATCTTTTCATGGAAATATTCTTCTGATCATTCTTGAATTTTACTCTACAAAACAGTATCATGTTGACAATTTGGACGTTAATAATTCCTGGATAAAATAATTCTTGAACTTGTTTTATTGAATTCTTATATCATTGTCATCATCCTCATGTTTATATTTTGTTGAAAGTCATTTGTGGCCTGTAGTGCATAGATGGACTTGGTATGATTATGACCATGGATTATTCGGTGTAATCATGACCGTAATGTTACAAATAATATGGTAAAAGTTCTCATTGGCCCGTAGTGCATTGATGGACAGTTGTTGGCATGATCATGACCATTAATGAATACACAAATATTCTTGGCCCGTAGTGCATGGATAATTGTGGTCGTGATACTAAAGAATATCCTTGGTCGTAGTGCAGGGGTGATTCGATGATGTGGAATATTTATTAAGCTGAGTCTCAGCGATAACAGTGATGAAAAACCTTTTTAATCATAAAAGATAGTAGATTTTATTTTCTACTTGACTCTTTTAATGGATTGCTTGTTCCGCTGCAGTTAAACTTGATGTCTATTATATTTTATCAGTTTAACATTGTTGGAGACTAATGATAATTTATTCTGCATTATCTTAGTCATAATATTTCTTACTGGGCTAGTTGAGCTCACCATTCCTTTCACTGTTCTCTTCAGAAAATGAGAATATAGCTGGAACGAGTCGGGGAACGGAGTGATGGTCCAGAGGATAGCATTAGTAGTCCTCACTATTCTGTGAAATAGTGTGATAATAATTGTAATGAGGACTCCTTTTGAGTTTGTATAATCTCTAGTAGATAATATTTGTATTTAAACTCACAGTTTATGTTTTGTCGTATTGTACACGACAGTTGTATTATTAAGTTGTATTTGAATTCTGTACCATGTATCTGGCAACCCAAGATGGGTGATGTATACCTAATTTTGGGGGCGTCACACTCTTTCTCAGCATATTGATCAACAAATTATTTTAATATAGTCTTCGGCCCCACACAATATCCTGAGATAGAGTATGACATATTAACAGAGCCCGAGAAGGAAGAGGACCCTATGGAGAATATGATTAGAAATTTATAATAGAGTCCGACTACAATGACCAAATTTATTATATTTATGCATAAGGATACTAGATTACTTGGTAGAAAAGATTTCTAAATCATCACAAACCTTCGATTTCCTTTTCTATTGTAATTTTCAGATTATTATATGATTATTCATCGAAGCATAATTTACAATTTTATCTTTAAATTTATAAACAAAATAAAAATTCATACCACATGTTTAGTATGATTTTGTCTTTTATTATTTAAGAGCTTAAATATGAATTAGTACCCTAAACTATAGGTCATATTCCACTTCGGTGATTCACCTTTCAATTTTGTCAATTAGGTGTTTAAACTATCAATTTTTTTCAATTAAAAAAATTGAACACGCCACGTCAGAAATTGCTGACGTGGCTAATTGAAGTGGGGTCTTAACAAACTTATGTGGCAAAAAAAATAATTTTTTATTCATTACATAAACAAATCTAATTTAATAAGGGGCAAAATAGTCAAACTACAAATTAACATTAACAAATTAATCTAAAATATATCTAAACCTAAACACAATGGCGTATAAACCCTTCTCCAGATCCACCCCTTTGATTTCATCGATCTCGACCCGTTCTACATCTACAGTCCTAACAACCCCTACTCTCCCTGTGATTACATCGATCTCGACTCGTTCACGTGCTTCAACAATGAATAAATCCTTCGGTTCTGCTCTCTCACTTCACTTCAGATTTCAATTTTTACCAAGATGATTAAGCAGGGCTATGAAGAAGAAGAAGAATCCCATCGTTGTCGGTCACGATCTCTGCCCAACTTCGCTTTCTTCGTCCGGATCTGACCAACTTGCCGGAGTTCAGTGGGTCGGAATTCAACTTCAAAGATTTTGCTTGAATGATTTTACTCAAGAGAAGAGCTCTGTATCTTTATCTTCCATTACTGTAGTATTACAGATATATATATATATATATATATATATATATATATATATATATACACCTCGTTTCTTCTTCTTTTCTTCTATTTTTTTTACCCAGTCTGAGATGATTTGATTTTTTGATATTGTTAGATTGAGCACAAACATATGTTAAATAAGGTTTGTGTCTTGACAATTGAGTCTATCAGTCTCTTGTCTGGTTGACTATGGGTCCCAATTGATTGAGTAGTTTTGGAATGTGCACTATATTGGGGCCAAAAACCATCTGTTTAAGGTGATTAGCTTTAGCTTTATGGAAAGAAATGAGTTATGAACTGTTAGGATGGATGGAATTTTGGTTGGGGATGCTTTGTAGGGTCTTGGTGGTTTTGGATATGGTTTGGAGTTCTCCGGCGATGGTGGTTTTGAATCTGGTTTGGAGTTCTCCGGTGATGGCATCTCCACTTGATCTCCCCTCCCTTTCCTCTTTACGTCTCACCATCTCTTCTCTGTTTGAAGTTATGATCTGTTAGGATGAATGGATTTTTTGGATTGGGGTTTTAATTCCAGATCTTGATGTTTGCCTGTGTTGGGGGATTTGGATGTTGCTCCTTGTTCGAATTGGTCTTGCTGTAAACTGGGTTGGGGTTTGCCAGATCTTGCTGTATATTTTGTTTAATTGTATGTTAGTTTAGTTTAGTTGTTAATTTATGTTTGTTGTGTAATTTTTAAAGTTAAGTTACTTGTGTAATTATCCTGTAATTTGCTTGATTATTAATGTTAATTTTATATATCTTATAATTTTATAATTTATATTATTTATGATTTGACATATTTACCCTTAATGTTTAGAAAATATAATTAAAATAATATTTTTTAATTACACATAGGTTTGCTTAGTCGGTGCACCACGTCATCAATTTATGAGGTGGCAACTTAAATTGGACTAAAGTGAAAAAAATTAATAATTTAATAATTTAATTGACAAAATTAAAAGTTGAATCACTGAGGTGTCATATTTAAGCCTTTTTTAAGCAATCTAATTATGTAATTAAACACTATTTTAACATTTTTTTTATTAGAATATCTAAATGTAAAAATATTTATATCTCACTAGCCAGACAAGCACTTAAATAAGATATTTGTTATAGTAAATCAAGAAAATTTATCAAAATTTATTTTACATTTACAAAGTCCACAAAAGCTCGCTCAAGTAATATTTAAAAACAATATATTTTATATAATTATTTATTGAAAAAATATATGATTGGTAATTTTAATGTTTTTTTATTAACTTGTATTTTTTTTTTAAGAAAAAGGAAAGAGAAAAAGTCCATAAAACATCTATCCTTCCTTTCATAAGGTGAGGGTGAACACACTATATATATATTTCCATCAATTATGAGTGATTAAACAAATATGATAATGTGTATTCAAGGTAGACAGACGTACACATCAGCATGATTTGGATACAGCTTATCCCTTCAACAAAGTTTGGTACAATGACACCATTGTGATGTTGACACGTATGGCTAGTTTTGTGCTTATATGATAACTTTCTGACGCGTGTCCTGGTGGGCTCCACAGTGTCAACATAATAATTTAAGCTGAATTGGATGACGTGGATGGATTTGCATTACAATCCAATCCAATCCAATCAACATTACTCAAGTAGTCAATTATTGGGTTGATTGGTTTTAGGATATTTTCTGTTATCGATATTTAACGTTTGTCACATGTAAAACATTTGTGACGGTAATATCATTTATTAGTTAAATAAATTATTTCTAAATAAATAAATTTTTAATTATATTTAACATGACGTAAGTTATGACAAATTTTCGGCCGAATGACACTTTCAAAGTCGAGTTTATTTTTCGTTAATTAAGTTCTTAAAGTGACATTTTTTGACGTTTCAGTTCTTTCTATCTAATTTGAACTCAATCCGACCCAGTTTAACCTAATCACAATCCCAAATTTTAATATTTCAAAATAAAATAAATATTTTCAATTAAAATATTATTTTTAAATAATAATTATATTTAATATTTTATAATAAATTATTATTTTTAAAAATAATTTATATTTTAATATTTTAAAATAAAACAAATATTTTGAAAATAGTTATTTTTAATATTTTAAAATTAAATATTATTTTTTAAAAAAATATATATAATTATTATATGTAATAATTTAAAATAAAATATTTTTTAAATAATAATTATTTTTAATATTTTAAAATAAAATATTATTTTTAAAATATTAATTATTTATATTTAAAATAAAATAAATTTTTTTTTTAAAATTTATAAAAATAATTATTTTTCTAAGGAAAAAATATTAGAAACTTTCATTTTATTCAAAAATGAGTAAAGTTTCATAAAATATAAATTCAAAAAAAATACATGAGAAAATAAAACTTTATTTTAAAAAGTATATTTTTTTTCATTTTTTATGTAAAACTTTATTTTCAATTTTTTTTAATATCTCTACTATTATTATATGTATTCTTAATATCTAGGAGGGCACTTGACAACTCACCCGTGAAGTACTTGCTGCACTTCCTCAGAAAAGAAGTCGTCTTGTTAGAATTTTTAAAAACAAAATCTAAAAATAGAAATTAAAATACAAAAAATATTAAAAGATAAATAAAAAAATTAATTCAATTTTTTAAAATAATTATTATTTTCAGGTAAAAAAAATTAGAAATTTTTTCATCTTTTAAAAAAATGAGTAAAGTTTTATAAAATATATATTCAAAAAAATAAAACTTTATTTTTATAAAACAAAAATAATTTTTATTAAAGATATGTAAATTTTCATAAAAATAATGAACATTTTAAAAGTTTTAACTTTAATTTTTATGAATCTATATTTTATGATACTTTTACTCATTTTTGAAAAAAATAAAAGTTTCTAATATTTTTTCCTTAAAATAATAATTATTTTTAAACTTTTCAAAAATAATATTTTATTTTAAATATAAAAAATTATTATTATTTCATAATTATTTAAAAATATATTTTATTTTAAAATATTAAAAATAATAATTATTTTCAAATTATTTTTAAAAACATTTTATTTAATTATTATTTGATCTTTTTAAAAATAATAATAATTTTTAAAAAATATTTAATTTTAAGATATTGAATATTATTATTATTTTTAAAATTATATTTTATTTAAAAATGTTAAAAATAACTATTTTTAAGATACTTATTTTATTTTAAAATATATATTATTTTAAAAATAATAATTTATTTTAAAATATTAAATATAATCATTATTTCAAAATATTAAAAATATTTATTTTATTTGAAAATATTAAAAATTGAGGTTGAGTCAAACTGGGTCAGAATGTGATCAAAACCGGTAGAAGGAACGAAAACACAAAAATGTTACTTTAAGGACCTAATTGATGAAAAGTAAACTTTAGGGACGATTTTGAAAGTGAATAACAATTTGGAGAGATAAAAATATCATTTAGCCAATTTTCTTCAATTATAATTGAGAGAACATTTATCCATATGATTAGATAAAATTATAAAAATGACCTATCCATATCATGTTTATTTAAAAGAGTTATTATTCATAATTCATGAAATAAGACTATTAATCCCGAATTTATAAGACTAATAGTCTCAAGTCTAAATGTAAAAACAAACACAACCCGTAAAGAAAATCGAAGTCTAATCAAATACCATCCTTTAACAACTCCATGACCAACAACTCAAGAAAATGAACTTGAAAATCACCTGCCAAACACGCCCTTGCTCATTTCATTAAGAAATTTAGCCTAAAAATGCACCTTGCCCACAAAAGAGAAAAAAACATAGGAAAGTAAACCAGCATAACAGTTTCTTCAATGACCCAAATCACTAATGCTACATATGGAACTTGGAAAAAAACTATGGCAAAAGAAAGGAAATTGAAAACAAAAATAAATAGAAAAATGGTAAAACTATTTTAGTAAAAACAATTCTAATTATCTAAACAATTCTAATTAATCCCCACGGGATAAAATAATCCGAAATAGTATCAAATTAAAACAAATAATTAAATCTCAATCATGCTTTTTGCAAACAAACATGGTCTTAGAAATCTAATAGGAGTATCAAATAATAATCTATCTAATAAAGTACAAATGATTTTGAATTTCCCGCTTACTCAATAAATCATCTGGACCGTTCAAAGTTTGGAATAAATCCCACCATCCATCTATCTAATCTATCTATCTATCTATCTAATAAAATACAAATAATTTTGAATTTTCCGTTTACTCAATAAATCATATAGGTTGTCCAAAGTTTGGGATAAATCCCACCGTCCATACGGTGCCGGAGGCACGGGACACATCTAGTCTATATAACAAAATACAAATGAATTTGAAAATCCCGCTCATCTTAATAAATCATCTGAGCCGTCTAACGTTTGAGATAAATTTCACCGTCCATCGCACGAGACTGTTGCTAGTGGTAGAATATAACATAATAAATGGTCAAAAAGAGCCCCTGACAAACTGATTTCATTTCCTTCTCCATTTTCTTAGTTTTTCTTCGAGTTCTCCAAATTCCGGACATCCTAAAGATATTTTTGCAGAAATTATTTTCCATGCCATAGTTACTTCATACATACCACTCCCTTCTGCATTATATCCCTGTTCTCTGCAGAACAGCTGCATCTACCTAATCTAAAGAGCTGATACTAACAAGGAGTCTCAAGTAGATACACCACATGAATATATAAACATGCTTGGAATACCAAATACACACACACACACACACACACACACACACACGAGCATGAGCAAATCTAAACCTGTTGAGAATTCTAATCAGCTCTGAGAAATCTGTCAAATTCGATTCCAAGAGATGTATAGTATTATTTCAGCCAATTGCTACTTCATATCAAACATGAGACTTGAGGTCAAGTGGCATCAAAGAACAACTGAAACAAAAAGTACTGTACAAACATACCCCAAATCAGTATGAGCACTAAACCTGTCTCATATTCTCTGAATATCAACACTAGTAGGTATGACTTAAGTTATGTGCCAAAATTGCCTTGATAATGAAACTGGCAAGTTGAGGATTAGTTTAGGTTTAAGCTAACAGCTGCTGCTAACCCGACTTCTCACAGCCATCAAGTTTGAAAATTCACTTTAGAACCTAGAGGTCATAAACACATGACAAATGATGCAAAGTGACATCATTCATCAAAGAACGACTGTAGTTTGTAGGTCCAAGTGGCAAACTTCAATCGCTCATCCTCTCTCATCGTCTTCCATTCGACCACCATTCGAGTCTTCATAAGAAGCTTTGACTGCATCAGCAGTCATGAGAGCAGACACAGCCTTGTGGACTGCGATATCTGATCTGGAAAGCATTCTCCGAGCTTTATCCCTCTTAAGCCTAGCAATTTTATGCGCATGCCGGGCTGCACCTAATGCATCACGCAACCTGAACTCGTCAAGATCTCGCCCACCTAACTGCTCAATCCCAAGCCTAGTAGAAACATTTGACTGTTGATGCTTCTTACTTGGCCACTCAGGCAATCCCATATTCCAGCGCTGTACCCCATTTCTCTTGCCTATAGTTCTCTGGTTGTGTGAAGACACCATATGTAGCTTACTAGAGGGTAGAAATGCCTCAATCTTCTTTGACTTCTTGTGATGTTTCGGGCGATTATTCCACTCAGATGCATCTCTGTTCAATGAAAAATATCCAGGACCGGCAGAATCCCTTGGCGAGTACATCCCCGCTGATTCCTGAAGCAATGGAGAAGTATCTGAATACTCAAGGCTATTGCCTGGAAATATAGCCTTCTCATCTCCAAATGTAAAAGAATTTAATCTTCTCCCTGCATCCCCGGAAAGATAAACAAGCAAACATTTAAGAGACAAAAGCTAAAGTGCAAAGTAATGACTAATTTACGAAATAACAAAATTGGCCAATCATATGTAAATGTGACTTACCAAAAGCATGAAGACCATCTTGATCCCCTAAGATGGCATGGTTGTGCCCAGAAACAGAAAGTCTCCTGTGAGATCTATGCTTCGACCCCTTGTTGAGCAGTTCCAAACCACGTGGCTTTAGACAGAAAGCAAACATAGCCGGTTTAGGTGGTACCGTTGCCTGGCCTCCACGGGCACGGGCATTGTTAGCTCTGGTCATTGATTGATCCCACTCTTTCACTTGCTGCTGATACCTCTCCCATGAAGGGGGCTGATAAAGCACAACAACTTGAGTAAATCTTGCTAAACAATACCAACCCCATTAACCATTAATTATAAGGATAAGAAGAGCAAACATTTTCTTTTCTGGGGAGGGAGGGAGGAAGGGGGGGGGGGGGAGAATAATACAAACCATTTTCATGTTGCAAGTATGCAATAATGACTACAAAATAAGAGAAGTTAAATAAGAAGAAATGAGATTACAAGTCTTAATTCAACATTAAATCTTCAACTATTAATGGAAAATTGACCTAAAACTCATTTTAAAATACATATTTAATTAAGGAAACTCTGAAGATTTACTTCCAAAATAACTATGAAAGGTATAGCACAAATCAACATATTATTAACCAATATGTAGCATTCAGGAAAAAAACATCTGATTTATCATATGAAAATATAACCTCCACAGGAGGCCTATCAAGAATTAATTGTTAAGGTAGATATAACCTCAATGACTCATCATAACCCATGGACTTGCGATGCGATGTAGTGTAATTTTATTACTTACTATACTTGTAATTTGTGAAGTTGAGTGATTGAGTCATTTTTTATCAATGAGTTATCATCACTAATGGACTTGCGATGTAGTGTAATTTTATTAGTTACTAGACTTGTAATTTGTGACGGGTGATGACTTTTGATTATTTATTTTCTACGTGGTGTTTGTTGACCTGTTCTACTAGTTTTTAACGTCAAGTATTTTATTTTTGAATTTTGATTGTGAAGTATACATATAATTGTGTTTTTAATTGTATTCCATAGTGTTAGTTACTATGTTTTGGGTTTTAATGTATATACAATTTTATTATTTAATATATTTTTAAGTAAAATAAATAATGTACACATTGCACATTTTAATGACTTGTTGACACATGGACGCTATGACGGGCGCCTTATTATCTAGGCATAATAATATCTTTAATTTCATGGCACGTGAAGACCGAATGAAAACACAACACGACAAAAAATTCCAGAAATTCAAGATTACTATATGGTTTTTATTATAGTTGCTTCAGGATAAGGGAATTACTCATGGTAAACTCTGGAATCTCTAAGAAAACTCTAAAACAAGACTATTAATCAGAATGTACATATTTATATATTCCAAATCATTATTATTGGCGATTACAGCAGTAAATAACAAAAGATGCATATGGTCACTCTACTCGGTCAGCAAAGTCCAATGCAAACTTTTAGTCGCAAATTATTTCCTTTAAGATAATCCCTTTTTTCCATTTCAATCTTGCAATTCTTATACTAATGCAAATTCTCCTGTACATACACTAAAAAAAAGATAAAAAGGAAAAATATTACACTAATACATTTTTAGTCATTACCACATAATTTTTATCTAAAAACAACTAGTTCCTAGGAAATTTCATCCAAAGATTCATGCTTTGGTCATATATCTAAGTGAAATATTCATCTGATTATGCAACTTCTTTAAAGTGCTGAGCAACAGTTAAGGTAGATATTAGAAAGGAAATATTTTCAAACAAATTTGATCTCCCATAATAAAGGAAATATCAGATAATTGTATTTTTCCTTTAAATGAAAGATTAATTTTATAAGAGAAAGAGGGTGAACAAGGGTATTCATACTATGGAGATCATGTGCCATCTAATTTAAGTGATAGATTGATTAAGAATACAAATTCAAGAAATGAGGAGATAAAATGGAAGGTACCTGAAGCTGCCTTATTAATGGTCTCCCGGTTGTCTGTCTCTTCTGCTGCCAATGCTGATAAATGGCTTTAGTCACTTCCATGGAAGCAACTCCAGCCATGAGCTTTTCTATTTCATCAACAGTAATGTGATCACGTTGTTGGGTGTATGAAAATTTCTCAAACATATTCATGGTCTTCTCAAACAGCTCATCAGTAATCACTTCGCAAGTACTCTCCTGAGTTTGAAAAGATTTTCCATTTGTCAAAATCCACTGCTCATCATCACTATCCATGTCATATAAGGTCTTTGATGGATTCGTAGCCATGTCAACATCAGTCTCAATTTGCCGGAAGTAATTGGGAGAACTGCGAGTAAATCGAGATTCTGCTGAATTATAGTCAAAATCCTCTATTAACCGGACACCAGGAATAGGGATGTTTTTCACTGAAGCAGCACGAATGTTCCGGTTATAACACTCCCCGTGCATTTCTTTGAAAAGCATCCACTGGCTCCTGTCAGGAAATTCCAGTGCCCAATCTTTTCCTCCTTTCCACATCATAGCATGTGTGTAGCGGTTCGTTGACCCGGGCTGAAAATTATGTTGCACCTTGTGTGAATACTTCGTACTCCCAGAAAATTTGACAGCAAGTTTCCATTCATTATGATCGGCAAGTTCTAAGACAACCTGTGCCCCACATTCTCTCCAACCTCTGTCCCCAAGGGTTATTAACAAATTCGAATCACATGCTAATAACTCCAGATTTCTTTGAGAAACCCTAGAAGCATCGGATGTCCTCTTCACACTAGCTCGCCTAATTCGTCTATAAGGATGCCCATCCTGGTTATGAGCTTTATGCTTTGAACTGAATTCCGAACTTTCAAAAGGCAATGCGTATTGGACCTGGGTTCGTGGCTTCCTAGGTCCATTATTAAAGCCACTGTGGATAATGTTTGTTTTCCCATGAGGCCAAACAGGTGAGATGTGTACAAGAGGTGAAGAACTTGAGTTTGTTCTGTTGCGAGGCCACAAACTTTTAGGTCCAGTAGGGTTGGGGCTGCAGATAATTCCATCACTCACATCCCAAGAAAAATCAGATGCCCTTGCTACACCGGGTGATTTCCCATCAACACTGCTTTCGACTAGGTCAAATGCTGGGATTTCAACACTCATGCTGTTCAAAATAGAATCGTCACTGGCACCAGAGATGACTGCGGAGGCAATATCTTTGGAAATCAGCTGATGTGGTAATGTGACAAGCCTCTCAAGTTCTGGATCATTTTGTTCACACTTTTGTGATTGGCCAATAACATGAGTCTCAGTACTTCCATAATCTCTGGAGCAGGTATAAGTTTCAGCAACTTCTGAATTTTGATTTTTGAGATGCTGAGATGACTTGATACTACAACCATCCATGCTTACAGTCATGGGATCAGTTCCCAACTGTGGTTTTGAACAAGCCCCATCTGCCAAAGATGTTCCCAATGGTTTATCAGAAGTTACTAGAGGAGCATCTTCAGAGAAACATTCAACTAGAGACGAATCAGGATCGTGCTCCCGAAGGCTGATGCAAGCAACACTACTTTCCATCAGCAGCTTGAGATGAAGACTAAAGAAGAAAGTTGGTGCAGCACTAAAAGAAAGAGCAAATGGCAGAAGCATTCCATACTTTGGGTTAGGCGACTGCCTCCAATTTTCATTGCAAGATTTTGAAAGACCAACGGGTATAACACCATGGACAGATTTATTTCCTTTACCCTGATAAATAGATGACAAAAATGGAGTTAATCAGAGTCTGAGCGATATTTGGTTAGACTGCATGAACAACATAAAATTATAAGTATATTGGGTTCCTTGTGATTTTTCTCAGGGTCAATACCACACAAGTTTTTTGGCTTGGTATTAAACCATTAAGGATTTATGAGTATTTCAAGTAAAATAAAATTGATAAAAGACAACAAAAAGCTCAGTCTCTGGCTGGTAGAACAGACATTTTTTAACAACTGAGATTCATTACTACCTCCCTTCCTAAATATCCAAAATATAAAATTAATTTCCTTTGTTAAAAGTGACATAGTATTTCACAAAGGCTAGTGATATTATATTTTGCAACAGAAAGTTCCAGAAAAAAAATCAACATAAATGAACTTTAAAACGAACACCTGAAAAGAGGGCTCCCAACCGATGTGATTGCCTCCACCTTCAAGTTCTTTGATGTTATCCAATGTGCATTCAGGCAGAGGAAGTTGCTTAGTGAATAAACAATGCTGCTCAAACATAGAATCTAGGTACAACCAGTTAGAATATTTCAGTTGGGAGAAGCTGTAGAAGGCAAAAACATGTTGCTTCCTAAGATCTTGTATACAGCTAAGCTTAAACCTTATTGAAGTTACTGGCATGTTAAGATCAACATACTTCCCCGGTTCATTTGGTTCATGGAATACAGTGAGGATTAGGAAAACAAAAGCTACAGCCTGCTTCAAACAACCTTCAAACAGGAAAAACCTCAACCCAACTACATTGTCAACAAAAAGCACCTCCAAATGAACCTTAGGCCATGTTGTCACAATCGTTCCATATTGAAGCAGTAATGAAAGCCGGAAAAGTCTAAAAATCTCTGCACCAAATGTGTACTCCAGGAAAGGATGCAGTGGTAAGCTTAACTGAGTCTTAAACTCTTTAAATTGTATCAAGGCCATATTCAGCTTCAGCATGCCATCACAATCTATTGACCACAACAGCCAGTCAGGGTCCATGCAATCAAAAGAAGTACTGCACTCTTTTGAAGTCTGGAAACTATCAGCAACAGATACTACACATCTAGGCGGACTTATATGTACATTGTTATTAACAGATACACAACATGATCCTTCTTTCTTCTTGCGAAAACGCCTCCTGAAATAAACAACGGGTGATCTGTTCTCTATGGAGCTTGTAGTGCCCTCCAACACAGACTTCCCATCCATTCCTCCATCAACTAATCTGTCTGCTGAAGCAAAAATACACACTTTACCTGCATCTCTTTCCAAGAAACCCACAACTTCATTCCCATGTGCATTACCAACTTTATTAGGCAATGGTGGCACAACATTGGGAGATGAATGGGATGTTTTTTGTTTTTTCAGAACAGAAGAAGTTTTGGATCGATGAGACGAACGAGCCAACCATGAACTAATGGGTTCTGAGTCCGTATGAACACTGATATTGGTGTCAGTGTCGGTCATGGTTGTGTCTGTAGGTCTATCATTAATAAAAGATTCTTTCAACTTTTTATCATCTTTAACTTCACTCGGGAAAAGCAAGAGCTTGAACCGCTCATTTTGAAGGCTAATCCATTCCATATCCCTATCATCATACTTGACATGATGAAGTTTAGTTTCTTCATCATAATCATTCACAAGCCCATAATACCAGCTCTCATCCAATGGCCAAAAAACCTTAATCCTTTGGTTCAGGAACCAGTATGCATCCTCGTTCCTATACACAACTTTATAGAAATGGCGTCGCTTTCTAGGAGATCCCTTCTCTTTGTAATCATTCCTTGGTCTCAGCAGTCTGCTAGCAGAATCAGCAGAAGGGGACACTAAACCAGCTTCCAGGTTTTCCACGCGATTGCCAATGTCCCTGCCAGTATGAATCAAGGAAGATTTGCTTTTGGGAGAAGGACCAGTGCAACGAGGATCAAATCGAGAAGAAAGCATCCTCGCAGCATTTTGCTCAAGATTTTCCTCATCGTCTTGGGAATAATCAGAAACACTCCCAGTATTATCAACTTCAGGCTCAACCTTCTTCGTAACACTTAAACTATCTGATGCCAAATCCTTCTTTTTCTTCCTATGCTTCCTCTTCCCTTTTCTGGAAGAAGACTCATCACCATCATTGCCGTTATCGACAACCAACGGATCCTCGTCCCTCTCAATCTCAGCATGTTGTGGGGAACTCAGCCTAGCAGTCCTACTTTCGTCAAACTCAGAATTCAACTTGGCAATTTGATCAACAGAGCTAGATGACCCCGACGGCTTTAAAACATGACTCTTACTCCCAACATATCCGCGTGGCTTTTTCGGAATCCGAATACCATCCAGATTGAGTGAAATCCCATTCAACCCACTAGTCCTGTTAAAACTCTGGCTCAATCCCAACAATGGGCCATCCGATCTCATTAAACTGGAACTTGTCCCATTAACAAAACTACTCCTACCCCTCTTCACCTTCGGCTTAAAACTATTCAACGCCACCTCTTTCCTACTTTTCCTCTTCCTTTTTTTACTAACCTCATCATCTTCACCACTCCTCCTCTTACCATTCCCTTCATTTGAAACCTTGGATGTATACAGTCTCTGAAGATCAACAGACCTACTCTTCTTCGAAATTTCAGCACCTCCTCCCTTTTCTACACTAATTTCCATCAGAATTCCTCAATTCAAACACTCTCCACCAAAACCCCCAATTTTCACATCCCATCATACACGTGCAACACCAAGTTTCAGATCTGAAATTCACATAAAAAATCAACAAACATCCAAGCAAATCCACACATTCAAACAATTAATCAATAACTAAAAAAATTCCGACAAAAAGCAACTCATTTCTACAGCTTAAATCGATCAAATCAGTCAAAAAAATGAAAAAAAGAAATGACAAATGATAACACATACCTGTCTTAGATAACATCACAACATCTCAGAGATCAAATTGAATTTATGGTTTGAATGTTGATACAGATAAGAGAAGTGAATGGGGGAAGAAAGTTTGTTCAATTTGGAACCCTAATTGGTGAATTTTCAAATGATTTTCATTTATATATATATATATACCTTATTTTTAGTCTCAGACAGAAAGAGTTAGGGTTTCTATGGGCTTACGAGAATAATGTGAAAATATATTTAAAAACAAAAAAGACTTAAAATTTTAAAAAGCATAGAACAATATGGACCGTTGGATTCGACATTGGACGGTTAGGATTCCCTATGTGTTGTTGAAGCTCTACCCGAACAGAATAAACCTCCAACTTATTTGCAAAAAACAGACGGGAGAGGATTAGCATAATAAATATGGACGGTTGAGAATTTTTGAAGGTTTGTAAAGATGTTCGTTAGATAAGTAACATAATATTACATATCTATTTTTCATAAAAGGTAAAGACCCAAATTTTCTTTTTTAGTACAAACGTTACCCCTACAGTTGTAATAAATAACAGTATTACCAACAAGTATTCAGCAAGTGAAAAAGTAGTGACGCGCGACAAAAGACAAAAGTAGTTTATTCTACTCGCGCTAATAAGTTGACACGTACTATCAGTGCTGCCTTTAAGTCCTAGATAACCTGTCTGGTGTACTGCAAAAGCGAGTGTATTTCACTCCGTATAATTGAAAATGGAGTTCCTTATTCTGAGTAGTGGCGTAGTGAAAAAAATTACTCTACTCTAGAATATAAATAAAATAAAATGCTAACTTTAACATTTATATTATCTAAATTTATACTATAATATAAATATAACATTTATATTATTTACATAAATAAAAATAATTTTTTAATCACTACAAAGATAATAATTATGTGCTTTTTATATTAATTTGTTAATTTTTTTATAAGATAATTATTGTGTAGGAAAATGTTGAATCAATAACTACTAGACCTGACAATATAGTTATAACAATTTTTTAACCTATATTCCATACTCCATGCTCGCATGAGAATCAAGCCTGCAACTAGACCTGGCAAACGGGCTCAAAGCCCGCGGGTCGGGTCGGGTCGGGTCGGGTCGGGTCGGGTCGGGTCGTCAAAACCCGAGCTTTGGGCTGCATTTTTTAAGCCCACGAAAACCCGGGCCGTTTTGGCCCGGCCCGTGACCCATGATTTTTTTTTACAATAAAATATTATTACTTGTGGGTTGTGAGGCTTGAATACAAGACTTGTAAGTAAATAAATAGAGTTCAAACCAACTGAACTACAACAACTATTTGTTTTTAATGCAATCTTCAATATATTTTAAATATAATTGAAAACTATAATTAAGATATGTAGGTAATTAATTAATAATACTAATTTATAATACTATTAAAATTTTAATTGATTGAGATATGTAGTTAATGTAGGTAATTAATTAATCGTGTTTGTTTGTATTATTGTTTATTATTAATTATTTTATTATTTTTAATATTTATTATTATTACTATTTCTGGTGTGACGCCCTCAAAATTAGGTACACGTCACCCATTCTGAGTCGCCAAATATATGGTACAAAATTCAAATACAACTTTATTTATACAACTGTTGAACTGTCGTATAGAATACGACCACAGTTAACTATGAGTTTTAATACAAATGTATGTAACTCTCATGGTGCCTCGACCACAACCTTATAATGGTACTTTACATAAAATTATAGTCAAAAACTGTTTTAGGAATTAAAATCTTTGGGAAGTGCTCAAGAAAACCTTCATACATGGGAGGCCATGTGTCTAGGTTATAATAGATATCATATGGCCACAGAATTATCCTTGGTTGACCCAATAGTCCCCAAAGAAAAATGAGAAGATTACTATCATCTTTTTCCCAATGGTGAGTCTTCTCTTAACATATAAATATCTCTATTGTCTCTAAGTGAAAATTATGTTTCAAATAAACTCCAAGATCATACAGGTAGTGCTCGTAGATATATTCAGCTAGTGGATGTGCACAACCATGTCTTATGAGAACACGAGGTTGTATGTCATTAGACATCTTGTATGATAGTGGCAGAACACCTTTCCAAAGTTGGGTTCACCTCACCCTATTTGATTAATCAAATATAAATATTATATATAATACAACACACTTTTCTATACTGTTTAGGGAGGACCTCCACAGCTAGAGACCACTGTTCTATTCCCATGTTATCCCCACTCGACCCGGCAACACTCTTATTACCTGAAAGGAATTGTGAAGCAGAAAGGGTGAGCACAACTAACCCAGTAATGAATATCATGAATAAAGATAATTAAATTATCAATAACTTTCATCAATAATAAATCAGAGATTTAGAACATATGGTAAATGATAAAACTTTTCAACCATAGTTGCAGCGGAACGAGCAATCCATTAGAAGAGTCAAATAGACCATAAGGTCTATTATCTTCTCTATATTAAAAGTCCATCAATAATGTTTTATCCATGTAAAATAAATCAACAGTTCCTGTCCACAATGATATGAATAACTCATAATCATAATTGTGGTTCTAAATTCCTCTTCGCAACCAGGACGAATATAATTTTCATCACCTATCTTCACCTGAAACATCAAAAATCATGGTTATACCAAATCAGAATTCCTGCTCATACTCATACTAATAAATTCATCTTTGCACTACGGCCAAAGATATTCATTAATAATTCATCTTTGCACTACATGCCAAAGACATACAACTGTATTTTAGAAGAGTCAAATAGAGCATGATATCTACTATCTTCTACGAATTAAAAGTATAATAAATATTTTATCGCTGAGACTCAGCTTAATAAATAATCCACATCATCAAATCACCCATACACTACGGCCAAGGATATTCGTTAATATCACATCCATGAATTTATATTTTATCGCTGAGACTCAGCTGGATAATCAATCCATATCACTGAATTATCCATGCCCTACGGCTAAGGATATTCGTTAATATCACGACTACGAATTATCCATGCACTACGGCTAAAGATAATCGTGTTTTCATCAACGGTCATGGTCATGCCATAAAATAATTCATCTTTGCACCCTTGGCCGAAGAGAATCCATAGCCATAATCATACCAAAAACTGTCCATCAATACACTACGGGTCAATGAGGACTTTTTTCACATCATTTGTAACATTATAGTCATGATTATACCGAATAATCCCTGGTCATAATTATACCAAGTCATTCTATGCACTACGGCCAAAGATGACTTTCAACATAATATAAGCATGATGATGATGCCAATGATATAAAAATTAACCAATTGAGATAAAGGATAAATATTAAACATTTATAATACAATTTATCCAGCGTTCAATAATAACCAAATGTTATCAATCACTTAATAATCTCATAATCTAATATCATTAATATTATAATAATATTTTAATCATTTCTTAAACTTATAAACAATTTATTTCAATTGTTTACACTTTATCAAATAATGCATTTAATCATTCAAAAATGTCATACTCATAAGATTTCATAATCAATGATCAAATCTCTCATCAAAAATCTACATATACCCTATATAGGATTCTCAAGCCATTAAATCATATTTTCCAATTTTATTACTTCACATAACATATTTAATTCATTTACTCATAACTAGTTTATTTTTATGAAAAATACCAAATCAGTCCCAAAAATATTTCTTTTCTGGGATTTAGCAGAATATAGTCCCATCTTGAACATATATTTTTCTCAAAATTATTAAAATTCATTTATTATTTTTCATATGGCTAAAACTGTGACGACCCCAAAATAGGTTCATTCCATCCAACCCATTCTGAGTCGCCAAATACATGATACATAAAACAACTACAACTTTATTACAACAATTGTCGTGCAAAATATAACAACACATATGCTGTGAGTTTTGATACAAATATATACCAACTGTGACTCACATCCCAACCTTGGATAGCACGTCACCATGACATCTTGTATGATAGTGGTAAAACACCCTTCCAACGTTGGGTTCGCCTCACCGTAGTTGATTCACCAAATATAACTACTAAATGATGTATACAACACAATTTTTTATGTTGTTTAGGGAGAATCTCCACAGCTAGAGACTACCGTTCTATTCCCCTGTTATCCCCGCTCGATCCAGCTACACTCTTATTACCTGAAAGGAATTGTGAAGCAAAAGGGTGAGCACAACTAGCTCAGTAAAGAATATCATGACTAAAGATAATTAAATTATCAATAGCCTTCATCAATAATAAATCAGAGATTTAGAACATATGGTAGATGATAAAACTTTTCCACCATAGTTGCAGCGGAACAAGCAATCCATTAGAAGAGTCAAATAGACCATAAAATCGATTATCTTCTCCATGTTAAAAGTCCACCAACAATGTTTTATCCCTGTAACATCAATCAACAATTCCTGTCCACAATCACATGTATAACTCATAATCGTAATTGTAGTTCTAAATTCCTTTTCTCATCCAGGACAAAAATAATTTTCATCACCTGAAATATCAAAGATCATTGTTATACCAAATCTTAGTTTAGAATCATACTAATAAATTTATCTTTGCACTATAGGCCAAAGATATTCATAAACAAGTCATCTTTGCACTACAGGCCAAAGATATTCAACAACGGGTCATCTTTGCATTACGAGCTAAAGATATTCAACAGGTTATCTTTGCACTACAGGCCAAAGATATTCAACAATAATTCATCTTTGCACTACGGGCCAAAGATATTCACATCTCAAAGAAATATATAATCATTTCAAAATCTATATAAACCATAAGTATAACCATGTTGATCAATTCACCTTTGCACTTAAGCTAAAAATATTCAATTATAAATTCAATGGTCATGATCATACTAGTCACAATTCATCTTTGCACTACTGGCCAAAGAGAACCCATAGTCATGATCATACCAATAATCTACCCATCTTTACACTCAAGTCAAAGAGAAATTTCTTCACCAGGATTATAAAAATGTTATATATGATAATAAAAACAATATCATCAAAACATGGATTTAATTTCAAGAGTAAGATTCATAAATCAACGATAATTTGGTTAGAAAATGAAACCAATTTTTTTCTTAAATAGTACCCGTGAATAGTAACACGTGAATAGTAACTCATGAATAGTAACTCGTGAATAGTACTCTGTATTCGTACATAGTACCGTATACGTAAATAATGTCATATACGTAAATAGTGCCATATACATGAATAGTACCATATACGTGAATAGACGTGAATAGTAACCCTGACTCAAAAAGGTAGAAATTCCACAATAAGATCCATACCAATATGTCAGTATAATGATATTGAAAGAATAACATCATTATGAAGAATATAACATCCCTTAATATCCCTTACTATTCCTTACAATCCCTTACTATCCCTTACTATCTGTTACCTCAAAAGAGCAGCACTTCTGACTGGATATCGGATATGACGCTGAAGAAAACTTGCACTGATGAATAGCAACTCACAAAGTATCTAAATACTTACAAAATACACTTGATAATCTAGAGAGAAAAAGAGAGAAAACTTATGAATTCTGGTGTGATTTTTCAATTCTAACTTAGCACTCTATTTATAGGAAAATGTTAGCACGCCGAAGCAGACTTGACCTGCTACCTGATGGCTTTACCTGCTACTATTCCACCCACCAAAAATCAGTCATCTTCCCCAACAACCAAAAGTGAGGTCCGCCCATTTCTAGAATTTTCCACCAAAATTATTTATAAACATAATTTCCGAATCAGTCACCTCTTAAAATTCATAACAAATCATTCGTTCATTTTTAACGGTTCAAAATTTGTGAACATATACTCAACTTATATATGTATAACATATCCAAAAATCCTAACGATCCAACGGCCAGATTAAAAATTATAACTCACACAATAAAGCTGTAAGAACACTAATTTGATCTTTTAATACCTCTAATCCGATAAAATACTGATAAAATACCTCAACATTAATTTCTTCATTTATAACCACATAAATAAATCCATCATTTATATCCACATCAAATAAATATTTCATTATCATATAAATCAATAATTAATTATTCACAAATAATATTACAGAATCACAATAATGACAACCAGGTAGTTCCCAGGAAAGAGGGGGCTTTCCAATAAGGATTTCTCCTTACTGACGTGCAATTAAATGATCAAATCTCTCATTGACAGAACTTTCTAGACATTGCCAATAATATTATCTAATAATATTATTCCAAATAATCTGAATTATTGATCTGATAAAGGAGATACTGTGCAGTGACGATAATTGAAACAACAATAATATAAAATATTAATGCAGCAATTATTAAATCAATAAAATAAAATATTGAACAGTAACTATTGTGACAATTATTGAGTAGTGCCTTCTTATTTAAGGATCAATAATTCAATAATATTATGCAATACCGTATGCTACTGTGCAACAACGCGTATTACTTTACTTTAACCACCGGGTATTCCAACAGTGTTAACGGTAACAACTACACCGTTATTCAATTTTGTCATTTTTTTCATTCGACCGTTATCCGTTATAGGGCCCACAAATGGTTGTGCCGTCATACGAATATTCTCCGATAACAAGAATATTTCACGACCAAACGAATATTCCCCAACAACAATGAATATTTTATAACCACTTGTGTATTTTGAAAAAATTTCACATATCACCCTTAACTTTAACATTTTATCAATTTAACCATATACTGAATAGAAAAATTGAATACTTTTATTTAATAAAATTTGGGGTCTTACAAAAACTGCCGAATATTTAGACATTTATCATAAATTATACTTTTATCCAAAAATTCTAAAATTTATAGGGTATACTCCTGTTATATACATGTACTCCCAATAAAAATTTCACCAAATTTTTAGTTAACCACAAGGCGTTATAAGGGTTTACTTTTAAAATAGTATTTTCCCATAAAATACATAACTCTTAATCTATACATCCAAAAATCGCTATTTTTGGACACAATCTTGAAAACTCATCAAATTATCATTTTAAAGTTTTCCAGAATTTTTGAGGGTCAGAAAAATTACGAAACTGCCCCAGGCAAAAACCCCTTTTTTGTAAAATCCCAACTTTTTGAATAAAGATGAATTTTCTATAAATATTAATTTTGAATATTATGGAATGAAATTGATATAATAATTGTGGTTAATATTTATAAATTTTGCAAAAGTACGCAAGTTGTTATATAATATTCGATTGGTCGGGGAATATTCGTTTTAACAGGAAATATTAGTACAACGGCACAATCATTGGTGGACCCCACAACGGAATTATTTTCGGATTGAGAAAATGACAAAAATACTTTATGAAAATAACGGCGGAAGTTTTACCGTTAACTGTTGAAACACCTGATGTTAAAAGTACAGTAATATGTGTGGTTACATAGTAGCACATGGTATTGATTATTGATGCTTACGTGATAAGTCACTCAATTTTGTTAGTATTATTAATGTAATAATACAGAAAATCTTTTTATATAAAACAGAATACTTTTATAAAGTTATTCTATAAATAGAATATATTATATTCTATTATGCATAGTGTTGCATTGTGTTTTGAATAGTAAAATCTTTTTATATAAAACAGAATACTTTTATAAAGTTATCTATTTTATTAGACAATAATTAGAATATATTATATTTTATTATACATAGTGTTTGCATAGTGCCTGTATAGTATTTGCATAGTAAAATCTTTTATAAAGTTATTCGTTTTATTAGATTATAAATAGAATATATTATATTTTATTTAAAAATTTTGCTTTAAATATGGACCATCAGATTAAAGTAAATCAATCTCGACTGTTCATGAGTTAGTTACTATGCATTCCATTTTTCTATAAATAGAAGCTCATTCATTCATTATTTTCTTACGAATTCACTGAAATTCTAGAGAGATAAACTATAGAGAGAAAGAAGAAAGTATTCTGCTACTTCACTACTTATATATCCAGTACTCTTCTTCTTAAGGTATTGAATATTATTTGTTGTACTCGTAAGGGGTGTTATTCTTTCTTATTCATGAAGAGAACTATTGTTATTTCATTTCTTATTATTCTGTTGGAATAACCTGTATACGCGGTCTACCCTATACTTGGTGACATTCTTCTATTATTCTGTTGGAACATCCTGTCTCTGTGTTTTACACCAGACCTGGTTTCGTCTTTATTATTATTCCGTTGGAACATCCTGTCTGTGTGTTTTACACCGGACCTGGTTCCGTCTTTATTATTTTGTTGGAACATCCTGTCGGTGCAAATTTTACCTGACCTGGTTCCGTTATTATTATTCTGTTGGAATAACCTGTCTATGTGAAGTACCGCATGCATGGTGATTTCTTTTGTTATTCCATTCTTTATTATACTCAGTTGGTTAAAGTTTTGACTTCTATACTCCATGAAATTAGTAGAATATCCTTGATATTTGCGCTTCATCCAGTATCTTTTCATGGAAATATTCTTCAGATCATTCTTGAATTTTACTTTACAAAACAGTGTCATGTCAACAATTTGGACGTTAATAATTCCTGGATAAAATAATTCTTGAACTTATTTTATTGAATTCTTATATCATTGTCATCATCCTCATGTTTATATTTTATTGAAAGTCATATGTGGCCTGTAGTGCATAGATGGACTTGGTATGATTATGACCATGGATTATTTGGTGTAATCATGACCGTAATGTTACAAATGATGTGGTAAAAGTTCTCATTGGCCCGTAGTGCATTGATGGACATTTGTTGGCATGATCATGACCATTAATGAATACACAAATATTCTTGGCCCGTAGTGCATGGATAATTATGGTCATGATACTAAAGAATATCCTTGGCCGTAGTGCAAGGGTGATACGATGATGTGGAATATTTATTAAGCTGAGTCTCAGCGATAACAGTGATGAAAAACCTCTTTAATCCTAAAAGACAGTAGATTTTATTTTCTACTTGACATTTTTAATGGATTACTTGTTCCGCTGCAGTTAAACTCGATGTCTATTATATTTTATCAGTTTAACATTGCTGGAGACTAATGATAATTTATTCTGCATTATCTTAGTCATAATATTTCTTACTGGGCTAGTTGAGCTCACCCTTTCTTTCACTGTTCTCTTCAGGAAATGAGAATATAGCTAGGACGAGTCGGGGAACGGAGTGATGGTCCAGAGGATACCATTAGTAGTCCTCACTATTCTGTGAAATAGTGTGATAATAATTGTAATGAGGACTCCTTTTAAGTTTGTATAATCTCTAGTAGATAATATTTGTATTCAAACTCACAGTTTATGTTTGTCATTTTGTACACGACAGTTGTATTAGTAAGTTATATTTGAATTCTGTACCATGTATCTGACAACCCAAGATGGATGATGTATACCTAATTTTGGGGGCGTCACAGTTGGTATCAAAGCTTAGGGATATGATCCCTGGCTAAGATGTTAGACTAGAACTAGGAGGGGAGAGACGGGGAATTCCTTCACTAGTATGACCTACTTAAATTTATTTTGTATTTAAATTGGTTGGTCAAAGTTTAGAGATATTAGGTTACATGTCAATTAACCTTTTTTTGTGGCAGTATCTGAAAATGACATCCGAAAATGTTGAGAATAGCAATGGAGCACAAGAGACCGTTGAGTCTCCACACATCAATAATCAGGAGAATGTGCATCAGGAAGGCGACAATCCTCAGGCAAATAACAACACTGACCAAATGCTGAATGATGGATTGTTCAGAGGCTTTATGCAATTCATGCAACAGCAGGCGAGAGCGGCTCCTGTCCAAAATGTAGGTGGAAATACTAGAAACTCTCATGCGGTCACCGCTAAACAGTTCAAGGAGCTGGGACCACCGGAGTTTATGGGAGAGCCAAAACCACTTATGGCAGAAGCATGGATAAAGCAGATCACCAAGATATTTGATGTCTTGGGATGCTCCGAGGAGCAAAAGATTCCCTTTGCCGCCTTTATGTTGCGCGGAGAGGCAGATTACTGGTGGAAATCGGTAAAACGTACTCAGCCTACCGTGCTAAAGATGTCTTGGGAGAAGTTTCAAGAGTTGTTCAACGACAAATACTTTCCCGAAAGTATTCGTCACATGAAGGAGGTGGAGTTTATCAAATTGGAGCAAAACAATATGACCGTGTCGCAATACGAGGCAAAATTTATGGAGTTATCTCGGTTTGCGTCCCACTTGGTGGATAATGAAGAGAGAATGATGTGAATGTTTTTAAGAGGTTTAAAGCCGGAAATACGTCAACATCTTATTTCTCATTAAATGTGTTTGTATTCAGATGTTGTAAATAGGGCTCAGTTGATGGAGCGCGATAATGAGTCAATGCAACCAAAAGAGAGCAGCCGGCAAAATGATAAAACCAGTGAGAGCAGTCATCGAAGCGGTGACAACAAGCGTGGAGAGAATCAACAGGCCAGAAATGGTAACCACTTCAGTGGTAATCAGGGCCAAAACAATAAGAATGGACAATTCAAGAAGAGGAGATTCAACAATGATGGAAAGACGTCAGCACCAGCACCCGTTGTTAAGGAAGGAGAAAGACCACCTATCATATGCTTCAAATACGGAGGGGAGGGACACATCAGTCCAAATTGCGCACTGTCATCCAAAGCATGTTATAATTGTGGAAGAAAAGGTCACTTAGCTCGATTTTGTCGTTCACTGAAGATAAATTCAGCTAGGATGGAGGCACCAAAGGCTATCCCTGAAAAGTCAAAGCCGGTAGTGCAAGGGAGAGCGTTTGTTGTGACCACCCAGAGAGCAAGGAACTCGAATGAGGTCATCACGGGTAAACTTATTATAAACTCTAGCGAAGTCTACATTTTATTTGATACCGGTTCTACCCATTCTTTTATTTCTTCTATTTGCTTTCAACGATTAAATTTGACTCCGGAGAAATTAGACTTTGACTTATCTGTGGAAACTCCGTTGGGAGAAACCTTCATTACATCTACGGTTTATAAGTCTTGTTTGGTTCAAGTTGGTACCCACACATTACCTATCGATCTTATTGCATTAAAAATACTTGCATTTGATGTAATTCTAGGGATTGATTGGTTAACTACCCATCATGCAAATATTGATTGTTTTCATAAGGTTGTTAGCTTTCATATTCCTAATCGACCTATTGTGCGAATTCAAGCAACCAAACCATTAAAATCAATCACTGTCATTTCAAGCCATAAAGCTATTCGATTATTGAAAAACGGATGTCAAGCTTTCTTAGCTCATGTCACAGATTTAAACAAAAATACGTCAGTTTTGAATAATATTTCTATTGTTAATGAATTTCCTGACGTATTCCCTGAAGAACTTCCTGGCCTAGCCCCAGAGCGTGAAATTGAATTTTGTATCGACCAAGAACCCGGTACAAAACCCATTTCCAAAGCCCCATGTCGAATGGCTCCTATTGAACTTCAGGAGTTAAAGACTCAACTGCAGGAATTGTTAGACATTGGCTTTATTCGTCCTAGTACTTCTCCTTGGGGTGCTCCTGTTTTATTCGTGAAGAAGAAAGATGGGAGTATGCGACTTTGTATTGATTATCGGGAGTTGAATCATGTCACCATCAAAAATAGGTACCTATTACCACGTATTGATGACCTGTTTGACTAGTTGCAAAGAGTCAAATTCTTTTCAAAGATTGATCTTCGTTCCGGATATCACCAATTGAATATTAGAACCGATGATATTCCAAAGACGGCTTTCAGAACTCGGTACGGGCATTATGAATTCCTAGTCATGTCCTTTGGATTGACTAATGCTCCTGCTGCCTTCATGGATATGATGAACCGAGTATTCAAGGAATATTTGGATCATTTTGTGGTCGTCTTTATTGATGACATCCTCATATATTCCAAAAGTCGTGAAGATCATGACGAACACTTGAGGCTGATACTCCAAAATCTTCGTGAATACAAGCTTTATGCCAAGTTGAAGAAATACGAGTTCTGGCTTGAGGAAGTAGCATTCCTTAGGCACGTGGTATCAAGTCATGGAATATCTGTTGACCCAGCAAAGATTGAAGCTATTCAAAGCTGGGAGCAACCTAAATCAGTGACCGAAGTACGTAGCTTTCTCGGCTTAGCTGGTTATTATCGGAGATTCGTAGAAGGGTTTTCTCGAATCGGTACTCCACTAACTCAGCTGACTCAGAAAGATACAAATTTCGGTTGGAGCGAGGAATGTGAGAAGAGTTTTCCAGAACTCAAGAAGAGACTCATTTCAGCACCTGTTCTGACAATACAATCTGGTTCGGAGGGATTTGTCATCTACAGTGATGCTTCGGGCAAATGGTTAGGATGTGTTCTCATGCAACATGGGAAAGTCATAGTCTATGCCTCACAACAACTCAAAGAATATGAGAGGAATTATCCTACTCATGACCTAGAGTTAGCAGCTGTTGTCTTCGTACTTAAATTTTAGAGGCAATACTTGTCTGGGAGAAAGTGGAGATCTTTACGGATCATAAAAGCCTCAAGTATTTCTTCACTCAAAAGGAACTCAACATGCGACAATGACGTTGGCTTGAACTGTTGAAATATTATGATCATACCATCCAATACCATCCTAAAAAAGCGAACGTGGTAGCTGAAGCATTGAGTAGAAGATCATATGTGGGTACGAGTGCAATATTGTCAATGCAAAGGTCCATTTTGTATGACTTGCAAAGGATGGAGATAGAGATAAAGACTCCAGGGACCCACGTGATGATGGCAAATATACGAGTAGAACCGACTTTAATTGATAAAATTAAAGCTGCTCAAATTACAGATCCGGAGCTGATGCGTATGAGGAAGAAAGTGCAAGAAGGTACGATGCCGGAAGCAAGAATCGATGAAGAAGGAATACTTCGAGTCAACTCCAGACTTTTTGTTCCTAACGACCCTGATTTAAAGTATAAAATCATGATGGAGGCGCACAATACATCGTTTGCAATCCATCCTGGGAGTACCAAAATGTATCATGATCTTCGACATACATTTTGGTGGGGCAATATGAAGAGAGAGATATCGCTGTTTATCTCAAGGTGTTTAACGTGTCAACGAGTCAAGGCGGAGCATCAAGTACCAAAAGGTCCATTGCAACCACTTGAAATTCTAGAATAGAAGTGGGAGCACATTATTATGGATTTCGTTACTGGTCTTCCCAAAGTTTCTCAAGGCATGGATGCGATTTGGGTCATTGTTGATAGATTGACTAAGTCTGCTCATTTCTTACCGATACGAGAAACTTATACACTTGAACGTCTTACTCTTATGTACATAAACGAGGTTGTAAGATTGCATGGTATGCCAGTATCCATAGTTTTTGATCGAGATCAAAGATTCACTTCGCGATTTTGGGTTGGTTTGCAAAAAGCTATGGACATAGATTTACGATTTAGCTCGGCATATCATCCTCAGACGGACGGACACTCGGAGAGGACTATTCAAACTCTTTAAGATTTATTAAGACTCTGTGTCCTTGATTTCAAGGGAAATTGGGACAAGTTCTTACCGTTGGTGGAGTTTTTCTACAACAACAGTTATCAAGCAAGCATTGGCATGGCTCCATTCGAGGCGTTGTATTGAAGAAAGTGTCGTTCTCCAGTGTGCTGGGATGAGGTGGGTAAAGCAACGTTGTTGGGACTGGAGTTGGTACGTATGACTACGGAAAAGATTCAAACGATTCGACAACATATAAAAACCTCACAAGATCGATAAAAGAGTTATGCTGATCTTCATCGAAAGGATGTGAAATTCGATATTGGAGATTATGTGTTGTTACGTGTTGCTCCATGGAAAGGAGTTACGAGGTTTGAAAAGAGAGGAAAGCTCAATCCTCGATTCATTGGCCCATTTTTAATCCTCGATCGAGTAGGAACTGTGGCCTATAGACTCGTTTTACCGCCAAGTATGTCTTGTGTTCATAACGTTTTTCACATATCTATGTTACGTAAATATGTGAAAGACCCGAACCACATTATTGAGTTAGAACCAGACGAAATAACGGAAGATTTAACGTATGAAGAGGTTCCTGTTCAAATCTTGGATAAGAAGGAACATATTCTACGCTCCAAGGTTATACCTCAAGTCAAAGTTTTGTGGAGAAACCACGATGTTGAGGAAATGACCTGGGAGTTAGAATCTGAAATAAAGTCAAGGTATCCTTACCTCTTCGATATACCAGGTACGTACCCTAATTTCGAGGGCGAAATTTCATAAGAAGGGGAGATTGTAAAACCCCAACTTTTTGAATAAAGATAAATTTTCTATAAATATTAATTTTTGAATATTATGGAGTGAAATTGATATAATAGTTATGGGTAATATTTATAAATTTTGCAAAGTACGCAAGTTGTTATATAATATTCGATTGGTCGGGGAATATTAGTTTTAACAGGGAATATTAGTACAACGGCACAATCATTGGTGGACCCCACAACGGAATTATTGTCGGATTGAGAAAACGACAAAAATACTTTATGAAAATAACGACAAAAGTTTTACCATTAACTGTTGAAACACCCGATGTTAAAAGTACAGTAATACGCGTGGTTGCATAGTAGCACACGGTATTGATTATTGATGCTTACGTGATAAGTCACTCAGTTTTGTTGGTATTAATAATGTAATAATACAGAAAATCTTTTTATATAAAACAGAATACTTTTATAAAGTTATTCTATAAATAGAATATAGTATATTCTATTATGCATAGTGTTTTGTATAGTAAAATCTTTTTATATAAAATAGAATACTTTTATAAAGTTATCTGTTTTATTAGACAATAATTAGAATATATTATATTTTATTATGCATAGTATTTGTATAGTGCCTGCATAGTGTTTGCATAGTAAAATCTTTTATAAAGTTATTCGTTTTATTAGATTATAAATAAAATATATTTTATTTTATTTAAAAGATTTTGCTTTAAATATGTACCGTCAGATTAAAGTAAATCAATCTCGACCGTTCATGAGTTAGTTACTATGCATTCTATTTTTCTATAAATAGAAGTTCATTCATTCATTAATTTCTTACGAATTCACTGAAACTCTAGAGAGATAAACTATAGAGAGAAATAAGAAAGTATTCTGCTACTTCACTACTTATATATCCAGTACTCTTCTTCTTAAGGTAGGGAATATTATTTGTTGTACTCGTAAGGGGTGTTATTCTTTCTTATTCATGAAGAGAACTGTTGTTATTCCATTTCTTATTATTCTATTGGAATAACCTGTATACGCGGTCTACCCTATACTTGGTGACATTCTTCTATTATTCAGTTGGAACATCCTGTCTGTGTGTTTTACACCGGACCTGGTTCCGTCTTTATTATTATTCCGTTAGAACATCCTGTCTGTGTGTTTTACACCGGACCTGGTTTCGTCTTATTATTATTCTGTTGGAACATCATGTCTGTGCAAATTTTGGAACATCCTGTCTGTTTTACACCGGACCTGGTTCCGTTATTATTATTCTGTTGGAATAACCTGTCTATGTGAAGTACCGCATGCATGGTGATTTCTTTTGTTATTCCATTCTTTATTATACTCTGTTGGTTAAAGTTTTGACTTCTATACTCCATGAAATTAGTAGAATATCCTTGATATTTGCGCTTCATCCAGTATCTTTTCATGGAAATATTCTTCAGATCATTCTTGAATTTTACTCTACAAAACAGTGTCATGTCGACAATTTGGACGTTAATAATTCCTGGATAAAATAATTATTGAACTTGTTTTATTGAATTCTTATATCATTGTCATCATCCTCATGTTTATATTTTGTTGAAAGTCATCTGTGGCCTGTAGTGCATAGATGGACTTGGTATGATTATGACCAGGGATTATTCGGTGTAATCATGACCGTAATGTTACAAATGATGTGGTAAAAGTTCACATTGGCCCGTAGTGCATTGATGGACAGTTGTTGGCATGATCATGACCATTAATGAATACACAAATATTCTTGGCCCGTAGTGCATGGATAATTGTGGTCGTGATACTAAAGAATATCCTTGGTCGTAGTGCAGTGGTGATTCGATGATGTTGAATATTTATTAAGCTGAGTCTCAGCAATAACAGTGATGAAAAACCTTTTTAATCATAAAAGATAGTAGATTTTATTTTCTACTTGACTCTTTTAATGGATTGCTTGTTCCGCTGCAGTTAAACTTGATGTCTATTATATTTTATCAGTTTAACATTGTTGGAGACTAATGATAATTTATTCTGCATCATTTTAGTCATAATATTTCTTACTAGGCTAGTTGAGCTCACCCTTTCTTTCACTGTTCTCTTCAGAAAATGAGAATATAGCTGGGACGAGTCGGGGAACGGAGTGTTGGTCCCGAGGATAGCATTAGTAATCCTCACTATTCTGTGAAATAGTGTGATAATAATTGTAATGAGGACTCCTTTTAAGTTTGTATAATCTCTAGTAGATAATATTTGTATTCAAACTCACAGTTTATGTTTGTCGTATTGTACACGACAGTTGTATTAGTAAGTTGTATTTGAATTCTGTACCATGTATCTGACGACCCAAGATGAGTGATGTATACCTAATTTTGGGGGCGTCACATTTTTAATGAAAATACTATTCGTATGAATACGAAGGATCATTTATAATGCATGCGGTAATCCACATAGACATGTTATTTCAACAGAATTATAAAGAATGAAACCAGGTCATGCGTAAATGCACAGACCGAATATTCTAACAGAATAATAAATAATGAAATAACAGAATAATTAACCAGGCATGCGATAGACCGCACAGATAGGTTATGCCAACAGAATAATAAATAATAGAACCAGGTCCGGCGTAAACGCACAGACAGGATATTCCGACAGAATAATAAAGAATGGAATAACAGAAGAATTTCACCAAGTATAGGGTAGCCCACGTATACAGGTTATTCCAATAGAATAATAAATAATGGAATAACATAAGTTCTCTTCATGAATACAAAAGAAATAACACCCCTTACATTAGTAGTAGATTGAATACTGCAGTAGTGTAGTAACAGAATACTCTTCTTCTTTATCTCTTATTCTCTCTATACTTTCTCTCTCTATAGCTTGAATGAATTCGTGAAAAATAATGAAGAACTAGGCCTCTATTTATAGAAGATTTCTAGCTTAGCACTTGCAATGTGAAAAGGCAAGTGGCTTAACGACTGGTGATGTGAAAAGAAAAGTTGTTTGACGCCTGTAATGTGAAACACCATGTGGTTTGACGCCTGTAATGTGAAACACCAAGTGGTTTGACGCCTGTAATGTGAAACACCAAGTGGTTTGACGCCTGTAATGTGAAACGACAATTGGTTCAACGCCTGTAATATGAAACGGCAAGTGGTTTGACGTCTGGTAAAGGTAATTACTTTTGGCGAAAGAGACTCTTAGATGATGACATATGGGCCCCCATAGAATAACCAAATTTACCACAACGTCTCATAATAGACTCTTTATATACATCAAGGATTGAATAAATATTACCACAAATCATTTTATTTTTAATCAACACATATTTAATCTTTCAACAATTATTAATCATTAATATTTTAACTTGTCGTCTCAATTATTGATTTAATAATATAACATATTATACAGATGATACTGTGACAATAATTGAATCAATAATATAAGAGATATGATGCAGCAATTACTGTAGCAATAATTGAGTATAACTGAGTGACTTCTCACGTAAGCATCAATAATCAATATCGTGTGCTACTATGCAACCACGCGTATTACTGTACTTTTACTACCGAGTAGTTCAACAATTTTAACGGTAAAACTTCCGCCGTTATTTTCATAAAAATATTTTTGTCGTTTTCTCAATCCGACAATAATTCTATTGTGGGTCCACCAATGATTGTACCGTCGTACGGATATTTCCCGACAAAAAGAATATTCATCGACCAATCGACTATTCTCCGATAAAACGAATATTTTATATCAATTTGCTTATTTTACAAAAAAAAAATCATATATTACCCTTAACTTTAAACTTTTATCAATTTAACTATTTACCAAAATAAAAAAAATTGAATACTTTTATTTCATAAAATTCGGGGTCTCACATCTAGTGTAGCAAAGAGTTTGTCAAAAAAAAAATTAAGGGGGGAAGCCAGTGATTGGCCAGGTCTACCTGCAACCTAAAAGTTTAAGGCATCGGTTTTAAGCTTCAAACAAATACCTCTTAAAAATTTGTATTCGATACACTTGTATATACATTTTTAAATTTATATTTTAGTACTATTTAGTATTAAAAAACTAATCCAAAAAATTATAACAAAATAGTCATATTTGACAATTTTTTAATTCCACAAAAGGAGTGATATTGTTGATATTAATATAAATTAACACAGTAATATTCTTAAATTTTCCATAATAATTTCATTATAACCTCCAATATATACTAATTCACTTAAAGTTAAAGCTCTCATTTTACAAAATTTCAACTTAAAGTTAGAGCTCTCATTTTACAAAAAAAATAAAAAAAAGAACTAAGAAGAAGAGAAAGTACTATGTATATATGCTTATGACGGTAAGTTTATCAAATTGTTGTATTATCTCTTTTTAATAACTTGCCCAACTAATAAAATTTACAATAATTTCTTTTAAAGTAAAGTTCGAGCCAAATGTATAATTTTTTTTTAGGATAATTTACATATTCTATTACATTTTTAAAAATAATTACAACAATAGTGCCCTCATAAAAATTTTACACAACTAATACACTTTCATATTTATTTACAATACTAGTGCAATACATAATTACCAAAAAAGTGTAATCTTATCCCTTTAATTATGCACACAATTTTCTCTCCCATCTCTCCCACAATTTTCTCCCCATATCTCCCACGATTTTCTCCCAATCCATTTCTGTTTCCCTTATTCTTCTTCTCCCTCCATCCGCCTCCTCCTGTCCAACCCCTCCCCACCCTCACGCCTCCCCCTCCTCCCGCCTCCCCGCCTCCCCGCCTCCCCTCCTCCCACCTCCCACCTCCCGCCACTCCCTCCCCACCTCCCCTCCCCACCCTACCCTACCCTACCCTACCCTCACGCCTCCCCCTTCTACCGCCTCCCGCCTCCCCTCCTCTCCTCCTCCCGCCTCCACCTCCTCCCTCCCCACCCCACCCGACCCCACCCCACCCCACCATCACGCCTCCCCCTCCTCCCGCCTCCCGCCTCCCCTCCTCCTCCTCATCCTCATGTCCAACCACTCCCCGCCATCACGCCTCCGCCTCCTCCCGCCTCCCGCCTCCCCTCTTCACGCCTCCCCACCCTCACGCTTCCCCCTCCTCCCGCCTCCCCTCCTCCCGCCTCCCCTTCCTCCCGCATCCCCCTCCTCCCCCTCTTCCCGCCCCCCCTTTCTCCTCCACCCTTCTCTCCCCCCCCCACACCTCACGGCCCACCCCTTCCTCCTCCCGCCCCTCCCTCTCCTCGATCCCTCCGCCTCCCACCGCCACCGGTCCATTCTTTATTTTCACCTGTAACGAAATCTTCCGATAAGGTAACCAATTCAGTTTTATTAGGTTACTAATTTATTTTGGATGTGATGCAGTTGGTAATCAAACTTCATGTAGTTGGTTACTAAATCATTTGATAAGGTAACCAATTCAGTTTTATTAGCTTACTGATATATTTTGAATGTGATGCAGTTGGTTACTAAACCTTCCGATAAGGTAACCAATTTAGTTTTATTAGGTTACTAATTTATTTTGAATGTGATGCAGTTGGTAACCAAATTTCATATAGTTGGTTACCAAACCATTTGATAAGTTACCAATTTCGTTGGAATGTGATGCAGTTGGTAGTCAACCATTCATACAAAGGTAACCATTTTATTATTTATGAGTAACAAAATAGTTATAAAAAAAATTTAGAACATTAATAGTTACATCTATTTATTTTTAAACTTTTTGTAGGGCGAATCTTCTTCTTATTCTCATTGGTGTTTTGGACAATGGAAATTCGCGGCGGAGTATCGGCGGTGTAGCGTTCAAAGTGTGTGTTAGGGAGATGACGATTTGAATTTGAATATTTAAATTTGAATTATTATTTTGAATTTGAATTTATTTTTGTTGTTAGATCTGAATATTTGAATTTGAATTATAGCAGTTATTTGTCCTTGATTTTAGATTTCCTTATTAGTGTGAATTGTACTATTTTTGTAATAATTACCTTCTTTTTGTAATTATTTAGTTGATGCACTTTTTTAGTAATTACTTTTTATTTGTTGTATACTTATGTAAAGGACCCTTTTTTTATACCTGATGAGAGTTGGGGAAGAGTGTTTAATTTGTTGTTTTCTCAGATATATATGCCCTGTTGTAAATATGTATAGTATATGTTTTTTTTTATTTATTTATTTATTTGATAATTTGAGGGTGGGGGTTGAACCCAATTCCTCATCATTAAAAATTTTAAATATGGAAAGATATTAATAATTTTAAATTTAAATTTTATTAGTATAGTTTTTTAGCATTTTATTATTTATATTAATAATTTTTATATCATATTATTACTTAATTAATTTAATTGTGACGGTCACAATTTTATTTTTCAAAAGTTCTGTTTAAAAGTCAAAACATCTTAAAATGATTAATATGATTTTGAACCATAACTATATAGTTCCAACTCACACAACCCATATTAAAAATAGTTAAAACAGTATAATTTTAGTTTTTAAATGGAACCATAATAATATTTTAAAAATCAAAACCAACTCATAACCATATTTTGTCATGTCTCTTTATAAAAAGTCTCCGTCGTCTTCATTTTTTTTTATAATCACTCTCTCTAATGCTCCTCGTCTCCTTTCTCTAATCAAATCATGTTGAATTTTATTAATACTTTGGTGACAAAAGATGAATACCAGATGATATGGATGTGTTGTGATTGATTGTTATCACTACGCCCCATTCATGTATCGTAAATTATCAACTAATTACATATTATCACGTCATTTTGTAAATTAGTTTTATCAGTCTTCGTTTTCCCTCAAGATATCTTAATTCCAAACATACCCAAAAGGTATATGTGAAGAAATTATTTTGTATGATGTTGGGGCGTAATTTTGTGGGTCCCACATGGTTCGATTGTATTTGATTTTTAGTATTTAAGAAAATAGTCATAGTTACTATGATAAGAAATTTTATTCCAATTCAAGAACATAGCTATAAAGATGATGTAATCAACTATAAATACATATTTCACACGTACAAGGTATTTTACAATTCTTTGAGCATTAGAATAATTATATTCCTCCATTGTTGATATTTTTGGTATGTACTGATCATCCTCCGACGGCCCCGGCCGTCAAGTTTTTTAGACATGATGATTTGTTCACTGTGCAGGTTTCCCGTTCGTTGTTCGGTGATTTTGCGGGTGGACAGATTTTGGCTTTAATACATGCCATAGTTACTTCATACTTAGCCCCCTTAGCTGCAGAACAACTACATCTACCTAATCTAAGAGCTAATACTAACAAGGAGTATCAAGTAGTTACACCACAGGAATATATAATAAACACATGCTTGGAATATCAAATAGACAAACTACATGCATCTACATATACAAGCTTTTGCAAATCATAACTCAGACTAAACAAGAATATCTATGCCTCCAGTTAGACTCAAAAGCTTAGTCTAAGCTTCATGAGACTAAGCTTTTCTTTTCCTACAAAGTATCAGCTCTAAGAAACCTACTCGCATTCAATAGTATTCAAACTCAATTCCAAGAGATATATAGTATTATTTCAGCCAATTGCTCCTTCATATCAAACATGAGAATTGAGGTCAAGGGGCATCTAAGAACAACTGAAAGAAAAAGGACTGTACAAGCATACCCCCTATCGGTATGAGCACTAAACAGCTAAACCTATCTCATTTTCGCTGAAAATCCTGCAGCTTGAAATGAGAGACACTAGTAGGTAGGACTAGTAAGTTATGTGCCAAAATTGCCTTGATAATGTAACTGGCCAGTTGAGAATATGGATGTGGTTTAAAGGCAACAGCTGCTGCTAACTTGACTTCTCACAGTCACAGCCATCGTGTTTGAAAATTCACTTTAGAACCTAGATACATGACAAACGATGCAAAAGCGACATCATTCATCAAAGAACCACTGTAGTCTATAGAGAAAATCCAAGAAACTTCAAAAGTTAAATAAACTCTATTGACCCAGAACAGCAGGCTGAAGAGGTGGCTAACGTCATTCACTCATCCTGTCATTGTCTTGCATTTGACCGCCATATGAGTCTTCATAGGAAGCTTTGACTGCATCGACAGTCATGAGAGCAGACACAGCCACGTGGATTGCAATATCTGCTCTGGAAAGCAATCTCCGAGCCCTATCCCTCTTGAGCCTAGCAATGTTATGTGCATGCTTGGCTGCACCTGACGCATCACGCAACCTGAACTCTTCAAGATCTCGCCCACCTAACTGCTCTATCCCACGCCTAAGAGACACATCTGACTGTTGATGCTTCTGGCTTGGCCACTCAGGTAATCCCATATTCCAGCGCTGAACCCCATTTCTCTTGCCTATTGTTCTCTGGTTGTGTGAAGGCACCATATGTAGCTTACTAGAGGGTAGAAATGTCGCAATCTTCTTTGACTTCTTGTGATATTTGGGGCGATTATTCCACTCAGATGCAACACTGTTTAATGAAAAATATCCAGGACCGCCAGCATCCCTTGGCGAGTACATCCCCGTTGATGGGTGAAGCATCGGGGAAATATCTGAATATTCAAGGCTATTGCCTGGAATAGCCTTCTCATCTCCAAATGTAAACGAATTTAATCTTCTCCCTGCAACCCCAAAAAGATAAACAAGCAACCATTTAATAGACAAAATCTAAAGTGCAAAGTAATGACTAATTGAAGAAATAACAAAATTGGCTAATCATGTGTAAATGTGACTTACCAAAAGCATGAAGACCATCTTGATCCCCTAAGTTGGCATGGTTGTGCCCAGAAACAGAAAATCTCTTGTGAGATCTATGCTTCGACCCCTTGTTGAGCAGTTCCAAACCACGTGGCTTTAGACAGAAAGCAAACATGGCCGGTTTAGGTGGTACTGTTGCCTGCCCTCCACGGGCACGGTCAGTATTAGCTCTGGTCATTGATTGTTCCCAATCTTTCATTTTCTGCTGATACCTTTCCCATGATGGGGGCTGATAAAGCACAACAACTTGAGTAAAATCTTGCTAAAAATGCCAACCCCATTAACCATAAAGATAATAAGAGCAAACATTTACTTTTCTTCTCTATTTTTATTTCTTGGGGAGAGGGGATCTGGTGAGGGAGGCAGGAAGGGAAGGGGAGAATACAAACCATTTTCATCCTGCAAGTCCGCAAAAATGACTACTAAATAACGGATGTTAAATAAGAAGAAAAGAGATTAACAAGCCCTAATTCAACATGGAATCTTCATTTAATAATGGAAAATTTGCTTAAAATTCATTTAAAATTTTAAAATACATATTTAAGTAATGACACACAGAAGATTTACCTCTAAAATTACTATGAAAGGTAATAGAGCACAAATCAACCTATTATTAGCCAATATTTTATTTTCGGAAATAAATAGACTTATAAGATAAAAACACAACCTCCACAGGAGACTATAGTTGTTATGGCGAGTCATGGCGGTAGCCGACAGCCAGGACGGTTAGGCAATGACGTCCGTATGGCGACAAGTCGTTTACAGTGTGCAATTTATATATTATTTATTTTACTTAACAAGTATATTGGCAATAAAATTTCATATATATTAAAACTCAAAACATAACATAACACTATGGAATAACATTAAATGCATAATTATGTAAATACTTAGCAATATCAATCCAAAAATAAAACACTTGATATTCAAAATTAATAAAAGAAATGAAAATTTCAACAAATACCACATATAAAATGTAAAATGCAACATCAATGGATAATCAAATAAAATCAAATAAAAAATATAAGACAAACATATATATATATATATAATATTTATATATAAACTCATAAGTATATATATAACAACCAGAAATGATAAGTTTATATAATATATATAGGGAATTGATATTTCCAAAAGATTGCCCTCACATGAATAGTAAACGGGACCCACATTCATGTGAGTAAGGCCTTGTGAAAATATCAATTCCCTATATATATATATATATATATATATATATATATATATATATATAACAAGCAGTCAATAGATATGAATCATGAGAAAAACAAAAAAAAGCCAAATAGTAAACATAAGTACATATAATTATACTTATATATATTTATATATAAATTATATATAAATATAAATTTATATATATTATATATATATAAACTCATAAGTATATATATATAACAATCAAAAATGATAAGTTTATTTAATATATATACATAACAAGCAGTCAACCAGTCAATAGAAACAAATGACAAGGGGAAAAAAGAAGCCAAAAAGGTACAGTCGAAGTGCACAAATATATCATATATCATATATAGCCGTCGGCACTAAAAAAACATAAAAAGCAGCAGAGCATAGAAACGAGAAAGAAAAAAAAGAAGGAAATACTTATCGAAGTGCCGATCGAAGTGTCGGAAGGGACGTCGGAGTCGACGAGGTACTCTCTCTCTCAGTTGCTCGTCGACTCTTCTTCTCTTCTATTGTTCGATACTTCGATTGTCGTTCCTGTTCTTCACTTCTTCTTTGATATCGTGAATCAGTTCGACTAGGGCTAGCCCGGTTCCAAGCGACGCCGTTTAAATTTTTTTTACCTAGCGGGTCGATCCATACCCGGAGTAGCCAAGTCGGTCGATCTGCCGGAAAGTCGTCGAAATCGACGCCGAGACGTCCAAGACTACGACTTCCTTGGCTAGGTGCTCGACTTTCACCCTAAACCCAAGTCGCAAGGTCGCCTTGTCTGTTACTCACCGACTGGACGACTTGGCGACGCCTTAACAACTATGCACGAGATCCATCAAGAATTAATTGCTAATATGCATAAAGTCTGCAGAGTCCTTGACCAACTGTGCATCACCTTATCAAGAGACATAATCAGCCAACTTTGCAACCCACAAGTTCTATATGCCAAATAAACCAAAAGGCCGAACCTCAATGGAACTACCACCTCATCTATGACGCAGTAAGAACCCTATATATTGCTATACTCTTTTTTTTTTGGAAAAAAATAAGTGTATAGTATGTATCCCTATTGATTCCAGAAATGCAATGTTATAAAGTAACGAATATTTGGCATATATCACCAGTTTTGTGTGGTCATAAAGAAGTGGTCCTCTTCAACGCCACCCAAAAACACTTTTAAAACATTCAGCATGCTCCAGTTTCATTCATTTTTTCCCCTTTTACTTTCCTCCTATACATTATTTCTTATTATCCATGGCCAAAATAAGGGACCTCAACATTTGCAAATTACAACAAAGACAAGGAGTCCCCACCACTACTAGCATATTATTACTCATCCCAAAGTTTAGCTTGGAGCTGCAAGCTTCTGCTTAGAAAAAGAACAAAAGAAAGGAAACAACCAAAAATTTCATATAAAGGTTCAGTTAGATGCTAATATATTTTAATTCACATCTAGCTTTGCCGGACACAAATCCATTGCCAAATCAATGTCAAATTATAGTACTGGTCCTCCTACAGATTTGTTAGTACATCTAGGGTCAAAAAGTCCAACTTTCTCAATAAGGTACATCTTATCAAAACATTAGAAGAACAAAAAGAATCTATAAAACCTAATTAGACCTTTAATTTCAGCAAGTTTCACTAGCAAAATATGTATGTGGGACATGACACTAGGGGTGCTCATGGGTAAAAAACCGAACCGGTACCGATCCAAAATTACCGGAAAAACAAAAACCGAAATCGGTACCTAATTACCGGTTATGGTACCGGTTCGGTACAAAATCGGTACCGGTTTTTTCAGTTCGGTTTTCGGTTATACCACATGGTAATATATATAATTATTAATAATAATTAAATAGTTTTTTTATTTATTAATAATTTTTTTAAAAACTAAGAAATCATTAACTATTAATAATAATTAATATATAAAATAAAACTACAAAACATTATTAATATATATAAAAAAAGTAATAAAACTACTATTATATAGAAATTATTAATATATAAAAAAAATTATTTAATATATAAAATTACAAAACATTAACTATTAATTATGAAATTATTAAATTTCGGTATTTCGGTTTTTACCGAATTCAAAAAAGTCATTACCGGTACCGGTACCGAAAAGTGTTAAAATACCAAAAAACCGGTACCGAAAAAACCGGTATAGAAACCGAAAATTTTGAGCACCCCTACATGACACAGTCGAAAAAAAACGTGAAGTAGGTAATGATATACCTACTGATACAGCCAATAATATCTTTAATTCCAGTAGGATATATGGCACATGAAGACAAATATATAAACACACCAAAAAATTCCAGAAATTCAAGATTACTATATGGATTTTATTGTAGTTGCTTCAGAATAAGGGAATTACCTATGGTGAACACAGGTTTCTCCAAGGAAACTCTAAACCCAAAACTATTACACAGAATGTACATATTAATATGTCCATTCCCCCTTGCTGGAGATTGCAAAAGTTAATTAAACAAGATGCATACGGTCACTCTACTCGGTCAGAAAAGTCCAACGACAACTTTTACTCACTAGTTGTTTCTTTTCAAATAATCTCTTTTTCCATTTCAATCTTGCAATTCTTCTAATCGTGCAAATTATCTCTATACATATACTACCCAAAAAAAGGAAATATATTACACTAACACATTTTTAGCCATTACCAAACATAACCTTTCATCTAAAAACAAGCAGTTCCCAGCAAATTTCATCCAAGGTTCATCTTTTGATCTTATACAAAGGTCGTATATATAAGTGAAATATTCATCTGATTATGCAACTTCTTCAAAGTGATGAAAAACAGTTAAGGTAGATATCAGCAAGGAAATATTTTCATTCAAATATGATCGCCCGTTATGAAGGAAATATCAGCTACTGTATTTTATCCTTTATATGAAATATTAATTTTATAAGAGTAAGAGGGAGAAAAGGGTATTCATACTATGGGCTATCTAAATTAAGTGAGAGCTTTATTCATAATACAAATCGAAGAAATAACAGAGGTAAAATGGAAGGTACCTGGAGCTGCCTTATTAATGGTATCCCAGTTCTCTGCCTCTTCTGCTGCCAATGCTGAAAAATGGCTTTAGTCATTTCCATGGGCACAACTCCAGCCATGAGCTTTTCTATTTCATCAACAGTAAAGTGATCACTTTGTTGGGCATTTGAAACTTTCTCAAACATATCCATCGTCTTTTCAAACAGCTCATCAGTAATCACTTCACCAGTACTCTCCTGAGTTTGAAAGGATTTTCCATTTGTCAAAATCCACTGCTCATCATCACTATCCATGTCATATAAGATCTTTGATGGATTCATAGCCATGTCAACATCAGTCTCAATCTGCCGGAAGTAGTTGGGAGAACTGCGAGTAAATCGAGATTCTGCTGAATTATCGTCAAATTCTTCTATTAAGCGGACACCAGGAATAGGGATGTTTTTCACTGAAGCAGCACGAATGTTCCGATTATAACACTCCTCGTGCATTTCTTTGAAAAGCATCCACTGACTCCTGTCAGGAAATTCAATTGCCCAATCTTTTCCTCCTTTCCACATCATAGCATGTGTGTAGCGGTTCGTTGACCCAGGCTGAAAATTATGATGTACCTTGTGTGAATACTTCGTACTTCCAGAAAATTTGACAGCAAGTCTCCATTCATTATGATCTGCAAGTTCTAAGACGACCTGTGCCCCACATTCTCTCCAACCTTTGTCCCCAAGAGTTATTAACAAATTTGCGTCACATGCTAATAACTCCAGGTTTTTTTGAGAACTTCTAGAAGCATCAGATGTCCTCTTCTCACTAGCTCGCCTGATTCGTCTGTAAGGATGCCCATTCTGGTTATGAGCTTTATGCTTTAAACTGAACTCCGAACCTCCAAAAGGCAATGCGTATTGGACCTGGGTTCGTGGCTTCCTAGGTCCATTACCAAAGCCACTGTGGATAATGTTTGTTTTCCCATCAGGCCAAACAGGTGAGATGTCTCCAAGAGGTGAAGAACTTGAGTTTGTTCTGTTGCAAGGCCACAAACTTTTAGGACCAGTAGGGTTGGGGCTGCAGATAATTCCATCACTCATATCCAAAGAAAAATCAGAAGCCCTTGGTACACCAGGTGATTTCCCATCCACAGTGCTTTCGGCTAGGTCAAACCCTGGGATTTCAACACTCATGCCGTTCAAAATAGAATCGTCACTAGTACCAGATACGACTGGGGAGGCAATATCTTTCGAAATCAGCGGATGTGGTAATGGAAAAAACCTCTCTAGTTCTGGAGCATTGTGTTCGCACTTATGTGATTGGCCAATAACATCAGTCTCAGTACTTCCAGAATCATCCATGGTCACAGGATCGGTTCCCAGCAGTGGTTTTGAACAAGAAAAACATGCAGAACAAGCCCCATTTGCCAAAGAAGTTCTCAATGTTCTCTCAGAAGTTACTGGTGGAGCATCCTCAGAGTAACATGCAACTAGAGCACAGTCATTGGCAGCTAACTTGCAAGTGTTTACTATATGTTCCAGAGTACAATCAGGATCGTGCTCCAGAAGGCGGATGCGAGCAATACTACTTTCCATCAGTAGCTTGAGATGAAGGCTAAAGAACAAAGTCGGTGCAGCACTGAAAGAAATAGCAAATGGCAGAAACATTCCATGCTTTTCGTCAGAATTAGGAGCCTGCCTCATATTTTCATTGCAAGATTTCGAAACACCAATAGGTATAAGACCCTGGACAAATTTCTTTCCCGTAACCTGATAGATAGATGGGAAAAAAATACCTAAAAGTTAATCAGAATCCAAGAAAAATTTGGTTAGACTGCATGAACAACATAGAATTATTAGGTCTATTAGGTGCATAAAATTGATTTTCCCAAGGTTACCACACAAGTTTTGTGGCTTGGTATATACACCATTGAGGATTTAGGAGTATTTTAAATTAAATAGAAAAGAAGAGATAAAACAAAAAGACAGCAAAAAGCTCAGTCCCCGGCTGGTAGAACAACCACTTTTTAATAACTGAGGTTAAAGGCTGCAGATAGTCCTCAAAGCAAGTACTACCTCCCTTCTAACATAAAAGATTACTTTCATTTGTATCACTTTGTTGTATTTCACAAATGCAAGTGATCTTGGGAGTTGAAGGAGTGTTAAATATCCAGAAAGAAATTTCAATATAAAGGAACTTTAAAAAGAATACCTGAAAAGAGGACTCCGAACTGACAGAATTTAAGTGTATGTGTTTGCTTCCACCTTCGAGTGCTTTGATGTTATCCAATGTGCATTCAGGCAGAGGAAGGTTCTTATTGAATAAACAATGCTCCTCAAACATAGAATCTAGGTACAACCAGTTAGAATATTTCAGTTTGGAGAAGCTGTAGAATGCAAAAACATGCTGCTTCCTAAGATCTTGTATACAGCTAAGCTTAAACCTTATTGAAGTTACTGGCATTTTAAGATCAACATACTTCCCTGGTTCATTTGGTTCATGGAATACAGTGAGGATTAGGAAAACAAAAGCTACAGCCTGCTTCAAACAACCTTCTAACAAGAAAAACCTCAACCCAACTACATTGTCAATAAAAAGCACCTCCAAATGAACCTTAGGCCATGTCGTCACAATAGTTCCATATCGAAGCAACAAGGAAAGGCGGGAAAGCCTAAAAATCTCTGCACCAAATGGGTACTCCAGGAAAAGATGTAGAGGTAAGCTTAACTGAGCCTTAAATTCTTTAAATTGTATCACGGTCATATTTAGCTTCAGCATGCCGTCTAAATCTATTGACCACAACAGCTTGTCAGGGTCCATGCAATCAAAAGAAGTACTGTACTCTTTTGAAGTCTGGAAGCTATCAGCAACAGATACTACACATCTAGGCGGACTTGTATGTACATTGTTATTAACAGATACACAACATGATCCTTCTTTCTTCTTGCGAAACCGCCTCCTGAAATAAACAACAGGTGATCTGTTCTCTTTGGAGCTTGTAATGCCCTCCAACACAGACTTCTCACCCTTTCCTCCATCAGCTAATCTGTCTGCTGAAGCCAAAATACACATTTTACCTGCATCTCTTTCCAAGAAACCCACATCTTCATTCCCATGTGCATTACCAATTTTATTAGGCAATGGTGGCACAACACTGGGAGATAAATGGGATGTTTTCTGTTTTTTCAGACCAGAAAAAGATTTGGATCGATGAGAAGAACGAGCCAACCATGAACTAATGGGCTCTGAGTCCGTATGAACACTGATATTGGTGTCGGCGTCAGTCATGGTCAAATCTGTTTTGGTCCTATCTGTAGGTTTATCATTAATAACAGACTCTTTCGACTCCTCCTCGTCTTTAACTTCACTCGGGTAAAGCAAGAGCTTGAACCGCTCATTTTGAAGGCTAATCCATTCCATGTCCCTATCATCATACTTGACATGATGAAGCTTAATTTCTTCATCATAATCATTCACAAGCCCATAATACCAGCTCTCATCCAATGGCCAAAAAACCTTGATCCTTCGGTTCAAGAACCAGTGTGCATCATCGTCCTTATACACAACTTCATAGAAATGACGTCGCTTTCTAGGGAATCCCTTCTCTTTGTAATCATTCCTTGGTCTCAGTACTCTGCTAGCAGAATCAACGGAAGGGGACACTAAACCAGCTTCCAAGTTTTCCACGTGACTGCCAATGTCCCTAACAGTATGAATCAAGGAAGATTTGCTTTTGGAAGAAGGACCGGTGCAACGAGGATCAAATCGAGATGAAAGCATCCTCGCAGCATTTTGCTCAAGATTTTCCTCGTCATCTTGGGAATCATCAGAAATACTCCCAGTGTTATCAACTTCCGGCTCAACCTTCTTCGTAACACTTAAACTATCTGATGCCAAACCCTTCCTTTTCTTCCTATGCTTCCTCTTCCCTTTTCTGGAAGAAGACTCATCATCATCACCACCATTGCCATTATCAACAACCAACGGATCCTCTTCCCTCTCAATCTCAGCATGCTGTGGTGAACTCAGTCTAGCAGTCCTACTTTCATCAAACTCAGAATTCAACTTGGCAATTTGATCAACAGAGCTAGATGACCCCGATGGCTTTGAAACATGACTCTTGCTCCCAACATATCCTCGTGGCTTTTTCGGAATCCGAATAACATTACCATTACCATCCAGATTCAGTGATATCCCATTCAACCCAGTAGTCCTGTTAAAACTCTGGCTCAACCCCAACAATGGGCCATCTGATCTCACTAAACAAGAACTCGCCCCATTAACAAAACCACTCCTACCCCTCTTCACCTTCGGCTTGAAACTACTCAAAGCCACCTCTTTCCTACTCTTCCTCTTCCTTTTTTTCCTAACATCATCTTCACCACTCGTCCTCTTACCATTCCCTTCATTTGAAACTTTAGATGTATACAGTCTCTGAACATCCACAGACCTACTCTTCTTTGAAATTTCAGCACCTCCTCCCTTTTCTACACTAATTTCCATCAGAATTCCTCAATTCAAACACTCCCCACAAAAACCCCCAATTTTCACATCCCATCATACACATGCAACACCATGTTTCAGATCTGAAATTCACATACAAAATCAGCAAACATCCAAGCAAACCCATACATTCAAACAATAAATCAATAATTAACCATAATTCAGACGAAAATCAACTCATTTCTAAAACTAGACCGATCAAATCAACCAAAACAATTAAAAAAGGAAATGACAAATGATAACATACCTGTCTGAAATGACAAAGCACAATCTCAAAGATCAAACCTCGTGAAGAATTGAATTCATGGCTTGAATGTGACGTAGAGAAAGTGTATGAGGAAGAAAGTTAGTTCAATTTGGAACCCTAATTGCTGAATTTTCAAATGATTTTCATTTTACATATATTTTTGTATATATATTTCCTATTTTTAGTCTTATAGAATAGAGAGAGAAAGGGCTTTATGGGCTCACGAGAATAATATGAATACATATTTAACAAAAAGAGAAGAAAAAAAAAAGGCTTAATATTTTTAAACTCCATATAATAACATAGATCGTTGGATTTAACATTGGACGGTTAGGATTCTCTCTAAGTCGTTGGAGCCCTAACCGAACAGATAAACCTCCAACATATTTGCAAAAAAGTAAACGGCTAGGATCAGGACAATCAATATGGACAGTTTGGAATTTTCGTTGATTTTAAAAGATGTCCGTTAGATAAGTAACATAATATTACAGATCTATTTCCATAAAAGGCAAAAATCCAAATTTTATTTTTATGGAAATGAATTACCCCTATGGTTGTAATAAATAACAGTAATGCCATGAAGTATTCAGAAAGAGGAAAAGTAGTGACGACAATGTAGTTTAACTACTCGCGCCAAGAGGATGACACGTAGTTTCTGTGCTGGGGTTAAGTCCTAGGTTTTCATAGATAAAGAAATAAGTATGTTACATGAACTATTTTCAAAAGCTGAATTACAATTATGTCCCTTTAAGTTGTCATTCATTATTAAAGTTGTTCTTAAAAATCATTTTTTTGTCAATTAAGTCTTTGAAATAACATTTTTTTTGGCGTTTCTATTCCTCCTCCCGATTTTATCCAAATCTCGACCCATTTTGACCAAATTTAGACTCAATTCCAATTTTTAATATTTTAAATATAAAAATTATTTTAAAATAATAATATAATATTTTTTTAATTTTCTGAATTGTTGTTAAGAGGTAGACTTAATAAAGATAAGTTCCAGAACATTTTCCAGTCTTGCCTAAAAATATTTTTTTATCATGCTTTGCCCCAAAGTAGGATTGTTACATCTTCCAATATATAATTCAACATACATATATATATATATAGAGAGAGAAAGAGTATCTGACCTTGATTCGAAACATTCATAAATTACCAATGGTGGTAGATCATCCATAATTGCGAAAATTAAGCCTTGGTGTTGAAAATCAAATTGAAATTTGAAGCCTAAATATTTTTTTAGAGCCATTATATAAGAAATTATTCAAAATCTCTTTATGCGAATAAATTCTTGAAAGAGAAAAGAAATGGGTTTTAGTGAGGTGAGGAGGATGAAATGCCAATTGTAAATGCCCTAATCCTATATATATATATATATATATATATATATATATATATATATATATATATATATATATATATATATATATATATGTCACGAGATTCTAAAAAATTGAGGTGTAAACTGATATTTTCACATCAAATATTATAGTGATGATTTTTACAGTCGTTATACATCTATAGCGATATTTTTCAAGTGAAAATATCAATTTTCATAATTAATACTTAATTGGGTGATTCAAATTGAATTTATCAAATACCCATTGAAAGCCCGTAACTATCTTCTTCTTTTTTTAAAAGACTATTTTCAAAAGCCCAACCATTATAATTTGAGATCTTTAAAATAAACTTTTTCCTTATTTGATAATTATATTAAAACATTATGGCTATGTTTAAACACTCTTTTGACCATGATACAGAATCGCTGATTGCGTTTTGGATTTCAACATTAGTAGACCTAACGTCACATAAGTGGCATTGGGGTTCGAAGACGCGAGAGAACCTTCGTTTTTCGAGGTTGAGAACGACTTTGTACAGTGGAGCTCCGGGAAGAAAGAGAGTTTTGTTTTTGTAGTAAGTTTTGAGGATTCGTTGTTTGTAAAAGATCAGGAGGGAACTTTGAAAATTGCTTTTAAGGGTCGCCGCGACGATGAAGGAGGATGTGGATAGTTTACGGGAGGAGGAGGCTGTTGCAGCTGCGTATTGATCTAGTGTGTTGAGGTGTTTGCAGAGGCATGCAGGGCATAAGCCGTGTTTGCAGAGGCATGCAGGGCATAAGCCAGATAACTGCTCTTTTGGATGGATTGACGATCGCATCTAAATAAGGACGGGTGAGGCTGCGGTAATTGTGGCGTCGATAGTGGCTCGGCTGTGGGATTCATCTTAACTTCCTTTTTCTGTTGGATGCTTTTCTTGCTTACAAACACTTTGGAAGTAGAAAGACTCTTTTGCCCCTTTAATACATATAACCAAAAAAAAAATATAAATACCATGTCATTTTTTTCTTTTTTATTTATTTTGTGATGGTTAAAAAACTCATCACAAATGATCTTATCATCTTTCCACAAAATCATGGTGGGACTTATGGCTAATTGAGGCTTAATATTTTGGAGAGTGTAAATGATTGCTTAGGTAGTTAGGTTCATTAGATGATGAAGATAATGAGGAACAAGATCTCCTTATTAGAGACACAGAGGAAACACTTGTTATTATAGAGATAAAGGAGTACTATGATGATGAGGATGCAAAAGCATACAAAATAAAGGGAGTATGACTGAAAACCCATGTAGACCTTTCATTTTAATTTAACTTTTATATTCTCTTATATAATTTTTTTTATTAAAAAAGGGGGAAAAGAAGACGGGGTAGAAAGTGAAAATAAATAAATAAAAGTTACTATTACATTTTTATCCTTTAATTAACCATGTTTTAATATTATGCACTTAGATTTTTATGTCAATTACAAAATATGTATAATTATATATACTTTTTTATAAGTTATAATAGAGTTTTTTTAATATTGTATCATTTTACCCCTCATTTTAATAGCTCAAGTCAACTAAATGAACGAAAAAATTGAGCGGAGGCTACAAATTATTTATTAGCTTAACGTTTAGTGTCCTTTTAATTGAAAGTAAAGTTTAGGATGTAAATTGATTTTGAGTTTAAACTACAGGGATCAACATGTAATTTGGTCAAAAATTCTACTAAACCCTAAACCTCCCTCTTTCTTCAAGGCTTACTCCTCCTTCCTCTTTTTTCAGACACACTGTTTACTGTAAGGGTTTCCGACGGCTAGTGTTTTGGAATTCCAATTTCAGGTAAATTCTCTTCCTTTGTTTCATTTCTGGTTGATCGATGTACAGAATTTATGATTAATCGGAAATTTCATTTATTTATTTTGGTGAGAACGAACCGCGCAATTTAATCTTGCTGCAGAGATTTTGTTTATAACAGCTGAAAAACATTCAATATATCTTTGATTAAACTCTTAATTTAATTTATTTTGAAATTAAATTATGCATTAGTAGTATACCACTTGGGATTTGATTGAACCTAAATTAATAAGTAAAAAATGGATGTAAGATATCATTCATGTTCTCTCTCTTTTTTCTTCTGGCAAAAGTAAAAAAATCATTAAAACCCAAAGAAGTAATACAATAGTGACAAATCCAAAAGTTTTTGATTGGGCCACATATTGTTTACATATTATCACACCTCACAAAATCTACTCCAAACTATCATTCATGTTATCTACAATTATTAAATATAATTTTGATGAGTTGTATATGAAATATGCATGACTGTTGTTATTGAAGAATCTTATACTGGTTTTAAGATGGTAATTGTTACTGCTCGAGTCTATTGCTTTGTATTCCAAGTGTTTGATAAAATGTCCGAACTAGCAAATAATCATTTTTTGACATTTGGGTTAAAGAGTCAAGAGTAAGGTGGTTGTCTTGATTTTAGGATCGTCTTATGGCAAGTGAGGAAAAAAATAATGAAAATTTGAAAATAAATTATTGGAAGAAAAAGGTGATTGGGAAATAGGTTGAAATTGTATGTATGTTTGATTGTTTGGGTCTTAAAATATGGATGTTTTGCATTGAATTGCTTGATCAGCAGTTTTTTCTTTAATACTTACTTTCCAAATTTTTATTTGGGTTGCATTTGAAATTGGATCCTGCATGTTTGTTTTGGTCTACAAGTTAGTAGGGGAAATGTAAATTTGCTATAGAAATGTAGCAGAAAACATGAACTAAACATGGAAATTGTTCATGTGTTTCTGCCTGCTTCTTACATTTACAAAATTGACAATGTTACCTCTGTTTTTTTTCTTAATAATAGTACTTTCTCCCTTCCAAAATATAGGATGAGACATTTTCATATTGAAAATTGAAATGAATCACATCAATTTTGAATTTGAAAATATCTCAAATTGTCTTTGAAAAGTCAATCTTGATCCAATATTTTGAATCGGAAGGAGTATTATAGATCTAAACATATTGAAATATATGTAATTGTATGGCACCCTTTTCACCTCCAGAGAAGAATATGAGGCCACTAGACGAGAAAGAAACGACCCAAGTCTTTGAAAAGCTGTTCAACTTCACTGGCAACAACCTCAAGAACATAGTCGAATCCCCTTCTCACGAAGGCCCTGAATCAAACCCAGGTCGCTACTGCTTTCGCCTAAACAAAAACAGAGTCTACTATGTCAGTGAATCTCTAGTCAAGCGAGCCACCAACATTAAACGTGAAAAGCTCATCTCCCTAGGTACCCAAATCGGAAAATTCACTAAAGGTGGAAGCTTTCACCTCACAATCCAGTGCTTGAATCTATTAGCTGCAAATGCAAAACACAAAGTTTGGCTCAAACCCACCGCAGAAATGTCATTTATGTATGGAAACCATGTTTTGAAAGGTGGGTTGGGGAGAATTACTGAGAATATTAATCCCAATGATGGAGTTGTGGTGTTCTCTATGTCAGATATGCCGTTAGGGTTTGGAGTTGCAGTGAAATCGACTCAGGACTGTAGGAAAATGGACCCAAATGGGATTGTCGTGATTCACCGCGCTGATATTGGGGAGTATTTGAGGATGGAGGATGAGCTTTAAAGAAGGGGTTAGTGTTTGTTATGCATTTTGTTATGTTAATATAAGTTAGTGTTATTAAGTTCACACTAAAAATGTTTTACTTTTAAAAAAAATTCCTTTTTGTGAAATGCATTTTAAATTAAATGCATTGTTATTGTACTAGGTTTCTGATGTGTGATAATCAACATTGTTTGGTGAACTATTGAATTTGGCCTGAGTTTGTGGTTTTTAAAGTTGGACTATGTCAATTTCGTAATTTCTGTTAGTTTGGGTGCTGTAGATTTTGAGTTTTCCACCCTAAAGATTGTTGCGTCAATCTGTTTTGGTTGCAAGCACTATGGTAGTAATTAAAAAGTTAAACATTTGTTTACTCTAAATTAAAATGATTTTCTTTGAGCTGAAATTTTACTTGGGAGCTATGAGCCACTTGTGTGGATGCTTTTGCCAACAAATTTGATCTTCGGTTCAGAGTTTAGTCACTGGTCCATGAATGCTTTACTAGCCGCTGTCATAGTGACTTGTATCATAGGTTTTATGTTTCCATTCTTATAGTGTATCCATCAGGCAAAAATAAAAAGTTGTACGAAAATTTTGACTGGCAAATTTTTAGTATGCAACCGAGTCATCAAAGTATGATGTCGTTAAATTCTGCATTATGTTACTCTTTTTGTGTTGGTGCTATGTTTTTCTCTAATTTTCTTTACCATAGTTTCTTTCCGTTTAAATAGTCATTAGAAATTGCTATTTTTATCTTGTTGCGACTGACTAGCAATTTCTAGCCAATTCTTGGTATTTTTCTGGTAAATTTGTTGTATAGTTGATTGTTCTTGTTTTGATGCTTACTGTAATTGTAATTTTCTGATCAATTCTTGCATTTTTTCTAATGTTAGGCAAAGCTTTGGTAAGGTACTTTAAAAGAGAATCTGTTCAAAGATATTGGGTTTTGTTGACTACCGGTGATGGATCAACAATGTAAAGCTTGATGGTATTCGTGTAAGAACTTGACGAAGTAGTAGGACTATCAAGTTTCTAGTCTCTCATGCTGATTTTTATTTGTTTAGAACAATATTTTCTCGAGTTTAATTTGGTAAAATTAAAGTTTACACCATTTGGTGATTTGTGTCTTTGCTTAATTACTGAATTTGAAAAAGTAAAAATCTACTATTAAATTAAATATATATGAAAAGATCAATTTTCTTTGCACATGAGTCCCAATTCCAAGCCATGTACTTGGTTTTGAGCCCTTTTGAATTCTATGGAATTGTTTGTGTTTTCGAACCAAATTTCATCCCTTGGAATTGAATATCTTTTATCTTAGCAACAAATTGTGAGGTGACACTTAATTATAGACTTTTACAGACAATTCTCATAAGATTGATTAATGTGTTTGAAATTTATTAGTTTCTGCCAGGGGTTTAAAAAGAATGGTTGATGGTTGGACTTACTGAAATTTTAAAGTAAAATCAGTTTACTTTTTTATTTTTTTTATTACTTTTTTTCTACTAATGTATGTGGCTAAATTCTAAAAGTGTTATTGAATGTTATATTATTGTGTACTAAGCAACATTTCGTGCTGTAGAATGTGGCTCCTAGGTTTCTCACCTATATGAGCCAAGCTAAGGTGGTTATGTGTATGTTAGGTTTCTTAACGTTTACAGGGGATACTACACTTTTTTTGATAACTGTATTAGGGTCCGATTTTCATTGTTGTTATCGAAACTTTTTTTTGTTACAATCGAATAACTGTACTCTAAAAAATTGCAGAATGGTCATTATTTTTATTTTTTGTTTGAAAAAATGGACGGAATGCTGACTGTGCATATTGACCCGCTATTTTTGCTGACGTGGTCCGTTATTTGCTGACGTGGAGGGCAGAAGGCTTGCCTTAAAAATTTTCTTTAAAGAAAATGTTGCTCACGAGTTATTCGATTGTAACAAAAAAAAATTCGGTAACCACAATGAAAATCGGACTCTAGTACAGTGACTAAAAAGTGTATTATCCCACGTTTATAGTATTTGGTGCGTTTAGAGTCTTTGGAAGTTTAATCGAACTTGAAAATTTGTTTGTATAGTAATAGTTTATTTTAAACGCAACTTATTTAATTCACAAATATAGCAAGCACCAAAATTAGTGTAGTGTGTTTGTAGGTTAAACGTTGTAAAAGATGCAAACGTTGTAGCGGTGTTCAAATTTATCGATTTTTTCGATTTTTTGGTTTTTCAAATCGGATTGAACTGGTCGGTTCGGTATAAAAGAGAACTAGTTCGATACAAAAAATCAGTATATACCGATTTTTCGGTACCGATTGTGGTCCTACGTTTTTATGGTTCGGTTTTACCGAACCGGACCGGCATATACTGATTTTTTAATTTTTTATTATTATTAATAATATATTATTAATAATGATAAAGTAATGATTATAATAATAAAAAAATAATAATATTAATAATAATAATAAAAATAATAAAATAATAATTATATTAATTTTCGATAAAAAACGGTACCGAACCGGTATAACCGGTTCGGTATACTGGTCCAACAGGTACCGGTATCGGTACATGAAATTGGCTACTATCGGTATTCGGTATAGTACAGTCCGGGCCGGTTCGGTCCGATTTTTTACCAATGAACACCTCTAAACGCTGGTAGCCTGACATAAGGGTGTTCAACCAGTTTTTACCAACCCGAACCAGTACTGAAATTAGCCAAATTTCTGTACCAATAGTTGTACCGGTTGGACCAATATACCGAACCGGTTTACCGCTTCGGTACCGATTTTTACCAGAAAGTAATATAATTATTATTTTTTTAATTATTATTATATTTTTTATTATTATAATCATTATTTTATTAATTATTTATTAATAAAACAAAATTAGAAAACTGATATATACCGGTTGGTTCGGTAAAATCGGCCTAACCAAAATGGGTACCGAAAAATCGATATATATTAGTTTTTTTGAACCGAAATCGGACCGATTCTTTTTATACTGAACCGACCGGTCCGGTCCGAAAAATCGAAAAAAATGCACAGTCTTAGCCGGACAAACTCAATTTCTTGGCAACAGGAATTGTTAAATCCACAACACTTTTTATTATTTTTACAACAAAAGTGTCGCTATAGATGTATAACGACGGTGAAAACCGTTGCTATAGCAACACTTTTGTTGTGAAAAAAATATTTTTTATTGTGGATTTAACAATTTTCCTTGGCAACCTGTAAAAGAATTAGAGATGACATAATAGTTTGAACTGCATCGCAAAATTGCATCGAATTGAACAAATTTTCCTCAAACCGTTGATTTAGTCGGTACGAGTTTGATGTAAAAAATAAAAATTTAAATCAGGATCGGTACAATACGATTTTTATATTTAATATTAAACTGGGGCACCCTACCTTCCAGTTTTCAGCAACAATAAACTACTAATCATACAAACAATAACATTTACTGTATTAACGAAATTCAACATTCCTTAAAATAAGCACAGAAAATTAGTTCAATTAAAGGTCGGTTTTGTCCGTACTGGACTCGCTTTGTTTAAAGCCTGAGCAAGCTTGCATTAGCTTATTTATTAAAGGAGTCAAGTTTAATGACTTCAATTTTTAATTTTTGGAAATTCATATTTGTATATGATTTTTTGATATATCGCTATAGATGTATAGCAACGGTAAAAACCGTCATTATAGATCTATAGCGATAATTTTCATATAAAAATATCAAAAAATCATATGAAAATATCAGTTTCCTTAATCTTTTAGTTGAGTTCGAGTTCGATAAAATTAAACTCAACTCATTTACAACTTAATTAAGATTTTATCATAATATTAAATATATTAAAAAATATTGAAAAATAATTTATTTCTTATCGAAAATTTATAATAAATGACATCCAAATAAGTAATGTGTTCAGACTCAGACCATTTATTGAACCAAAAAAGTTATCGGGTGGATGGATCACTAGTCCAACCCGTTGTCGGACCGTTATTGAACGTTATTAATATGTAATAAATAATTAAATATATTAATTATTATTATATATTATATATAATATTTAGTAAATATGTAAAATTAATCAATTTATCTACCAACAAAAATTAAACTTATTTGTACAATATTTACTTTATACAATTCAAATAAATACTAAATCTATTTAAAAAGAAAAATATTAAATCATGATTATAACTCAAGACTCAAAGAGTGATAAAATCAAACACAAATAATAAATATCTCTAGGATACATTCAATCAAATTCGATAAAAAAAACTAAATTTATTTGTATAATGATTACTTTATACAATTCAAATAAATATTAAATCTACATGAAAAGAAAGATATTAAATAATGACCATAACTCGAAACTCAATCATTGATACATTAATTCAATCAAATTCAAAAGCTTATCAAAAAAAAAGTTAAGCAGAGAATCGGTAAAATCGATGACCCGATTATCGAGTCACTGGGTCGCCCGGTCCAACTGTCGAGTCACCGGGTTTGATTGGGTTTTAACCAAAAACGTTTTTTTATTTAAAATTCTTAAGGCACATATCCTTTTTATATGAAAATATATTGAAAAATATAAATAAATTTACACAAAGAAAGAAGGATTAAAGATAAATATATGAAAAATTGTTTTAATTTTTTTTTGTCCATTTTGATTTTAATAAAAATAAAAAATAGAATTAAAATTAATCATAATTTTTTTCCTACTTGGGACCCACACACCCACACACACCTAGGCTGTGCACTTAAATATTTGAGAAAACAGTCACCAAGTCATTTTTCTTTACTTTTTGTTATATAGAAAGAAAGATAATAGAGATTCGTTGAGTTGCAAGGGATCGGAAAAATAATTAGGGTTTCAGTGCTGATCAAATCATCTTAATCCAGAAGACGTGGTATGAGTTTCGATCTTATTGTTTTCTTTTTATTTAATCATGATATATATCTGTATTAACGAGATCATTTCTCTTTTCATTCTCTGTAGATCTTTCATTTGTTTCACTTCTGCATTTTCGCATTTCGTGTAGTTTGAATTCAGTCTTGATTCGATTTCATGTTCTATGTTTGATTTTTGATTGAATCAGCTTGTTTGATGTCATTTTTCTTCTCTTGAATCGTGTTTTTGCGTATGTTTATGTTTGTGCGCGAAGTGTATGTGTGAATTCTCTAATTTTGTTCTACTGATATGTAGATTTGATTTTCTGGTTTATGTTGGTTTTAATATTTGGATTTGGACCACACAAATTGGAAAGAGGATCTAGTTTGAAATTTGAATAGATTTCAGAACATGATCAAACTCAGTTTGAAGTTTTATCTTAGAGGTCTATCTATTGGTTGTCCCAAATGATTGTATTTTTCTCATTTCCGAGTTTAGACCATGACCTATGCAACTTTCTTGATTTTTTTATCAGTTAACATGGCTTATACATTTTTTTGACGTGGATAAGTATGGTGTATACAGTAATTAAATTTAGTATTTGGCAAACAAGCTATTTAGTAAACAATAGTTTTATAATTTGGGACAACCAAATGGGCTATAAGTTAAATGCTATACTGATATGGGCATAAAAACCTGACACTTTGTGCAACACATAGAATTTGTTTTATTATGATTCTTTAAGGATTTGACAATGTGTTCATTATTTCATTAATAACATACTGTTTGCCAAATGTGTTCACTATTTTGTTAATAACATACTGTTTGCCATTAATATACTCTACAATGTTCATTTGGAGTAATTTTTGTGGTTACAAATCATTTGTCACTTTTAATTTTTAGTACTCTACAGGCTTTGAAATGTCATAGATGTGTATAGATGGGCACGACCATTACTTTAACTCAACAAGTTAATTTTTGTCTATAGTACCGTCTTTTATTTTGTGGCTTAGAATATCTAAATTATCGAAAGTGTAGTTCTTATGTTTTGAAACTGATTTCCAGAGCAAGAGCCTTTTTGTCATTATTCAAAATTATAAAAATGTTATGATTTTCAAAGGTTACTTAGTTTTTTAGTCTGTTTTCCAGTGATTTGTTAATTAACTGAGGCAATGAAGGGAGGAACATCTTCATTGAATCCATATGCAGCATCATACATTCCCCTCTCTAGAAGAGGGATAGCTGATGGAAACAAGGGTTATGAATTGACAGCAGATGTTTCCAAGAGTGGGAATGAGGCTTTCTGGCTGGGGACTCAACCTGGGAATACATTTGGCCAGTACCAAAAGGCTTCTCAAAGCTACAATGTCCATGGCACTGTCTCTGAGGATTCTAAACTGAAGGGCCACACTGTTTATGGTTCTTATGGCTCATCGTCACTATATCCAAATGAAACGACAGAAAAGCAGACCTTGGATGATGAAAATGACATGGATTTGGCATATCTTCAGATGACATTTCCTGGTGTATCGGATGAGTCCCTTTCTGATGTCTATCTAGCAAACAAAGGTGACCTTGAAGCCACAGTTGACATGCTGAATCAGCTTGAGGTAAATTTAATTCCATAGTCGTCAGATATACTTCATTCTATATATTTTGTGGTCAAAGCTAGATTTATTATCTGATCATTGAGTTTTGAGTAGTAAGTGCTGCATATCCTCCATGCCATGTTGAAACACGGTCTACTTCACGGAAAAGTGAAGCATATGTATGATTTATGTTTGTGAAATTTTCGGTGAAAAGATAAAATAAAATAAAGTGAAACTTAAAGGGGCGGAACTTGGGGTGGTTGTGACTTGTGAGGGGAATGCAACCTAGGAGCTGTAGGTTGTCCTATTGGCTATTGGTGAAGGACTGCTATTGCTTCTCTGAGGAAGTATTAATGAAATTTTCTTTTAATTCTTCTTACTTGATCAGTCACTCACTCTCTCTTCCACACCTTTCCAAATATCTCTCCAACGCTTTAGCTCGGAACTGCAGTGAAGCTATTTTATCTGTCAAATCTTTGCTACTTTCTATATGAGAAGCTTACTCTATGAATCTTACAGAATTTTGAGCTTGTGAATTGTGCTTTTGAATCTTACATGAAAAAAAGCAAAGGGTAAAGAGGGGGAGGTGTTGTATCACTGTGATTAATGAAGATGTCTTTTCGTTTTCTAAAATGGAAGCAGAGGTGTATTATCTTCCCAGTTTTTCTCTTCATATAACCTCTCTTGCTCTACCTACCCCCCCTCCCCCTCTCGCTCCCGCTCCCGCTCCCGCTCCCGCTCCCCAAGCACACATCTTCAAACAGACTCCAAACGGCAGTTTTTTACTGTATTCAAAACAGTTGATGTAAGAAATATTGTTACTTTCATCAATATCCTTATTCTATCCCTAACATCTATTCTCATTTTATTGATATCCTATGCACACAATGTTTCCAATGATTTTAGGGTTCCTTCATCTTTTTAATAGAAAATCATAATCTTGAATGTATCTTTCTTGTCACATATGAACTGATCTAAGTAACAGACTTGTGGTGGACTGGTGGCTGGTAAAAATGACCATGATTTTACTGGGTTGTCATTATACCAGTTTATGGTAAAGCTTGCTTGAACATCCAACTTCTACTCCGAGTGAATTTATTTTGCTGAAAACAAGTAGTTTGAATGATTGTCCCTTCTACTCTCCTTTATTCCTTGGTATTATTATTATTTTATTATTTTCAGTTTATTTTGCATGTACTCCCTCTGTCCCAAAATATAGTGTATCAAGTTTGACTGTCAAAGTTAATTTGAGATATTTTCAAATCCAAAATTGATGTGATTCATTTAGCTTTTGAAAAATATAATCGTATAATTAGTAGTACTTTTTAGATAGTTTACAATATTCAAAATTATGTTGTCTAAAACTTAATGAATCAATTTCATTTTGGAATTTGAAAATATCTTAAATTGACTTCAAGAAGTCGGATGTATTGATCCTATATTTTATAATGGTCGGAGTATATGATTTGTTCAGATAGTTACTAGGCAAAAATTTTGAGTTTGTTTTTTGTTAACCATATATTGGAAACTAGTAATCAGCATGGCCTAGTTTTCCATCTAATGCATCATCATAATTTCATGCGCGAGTTCCTTACAAATCCATATGTGAAGACTAGTTGCAGGTTGCAATTCTTTCAAATGTAATTTTTTAACTGACAAGCTTAGATAATGCCGGTGAGGTGATTCCAGGAGGAAGTGTTGATTTATGGTCAAAAGATATACATTCATTGATGTTTATGTTTTTTGTAGATAGCATTGAAGCTGAATTTACAATGGCACCAAAACCTAGGTTTGATCGTTGTTTTCTTTTTAATTCTTATTATAGTATACTATAACATTCATGTGAAAATTTTAAATTCAGCATTGAGAGAAAATTTGGTTTTTATCCCCTTCCTTGGAGCGCACACAACAGTAAACGGGGTATGAAATTATGAATCATGAAGGAAATTGCTGGGGGTACAAGTGGATGGAAACTGAGATGTGTTTATGCTGATTGTATTGCCCATTAACGTAGTATTTTCCCTATATATATATATATATAATAGAGATTTGTAACTTGTTGATTATTTTAAATGGCAGCTCTATACAGTCGATTCGACTGAAAATCTTCCAGACACTTTGGACATTGGTGATGTATCAGAATCGGGATCATCTAGTCAGAAACTGAAGAGCGTGGCCAGTGGGGAAGTAGGTGATTCCTCATCCGGGAGTCGGCCCTTGTCAACCTAGCTGACCCCCTCCTGCAAAGTAACAATACCACCAAATAGTTTCTGTCCGTCACTTTTTCTGTGGATATGAAATGTGAATTTGGATTCAAAGTAGATTACAGTCGTCGGTTCTATGTTTTGGTTGTACAGGTTGGAGTTGAACTAGCTTTGCACCCGTTCATTGCACGGGGAAATATATTTTTGAAATTGTAGATGCAAGTGATTGTCCTTTTTGTTTTTGTTTTTATCAAGATAAAGGAAAAGCTTACCCTTGTACTTGATTTGAAAGTTTCTAAAACTTTAATCAGTATATAAATTTCTATAACGTGATAAAAATTGTTATTTTCCATTGATAATTCAAATATTATTTGTCAGTGACGCTGCTCTGTAATTTTCCTTAAATTCTTTTTTTTTTCCGAGTTGGAATATCTGGACAACCTGAGGCTGACATGTGGTGCTATTTCGTTGGTCCTCACTCATGTGAATGGTTTCCAACCTCCTTTGTTTGGATTCTTTCTTATGTGATTGATACATGCAGGAGTCCTTTTCATCAATGTTTTAAAACTCGGACCGGACGACCGGTAAAAATGGGAACATGCCCGTCTTCCGGTTTGGTTTGGCCGAGTGATTCGGTTTTGGTCATGACCCACTGGTAACCCCGGTTAATCGACTTAGTTGATCTTGTTTTTAATTTTTTTTTACTAAATTTTTTTAATATTAAAATTAACCATTTATTAATAGTGCAACTCATCTATTATGTTTTAGTTCATGAAAAATGAAATTTTAATTTTTTTATTAGTTAATAATAATATATATATTTATTTATTAATGACATCATTGTCTTAATAACGGTTCGATCATTGACCATTCAACCGGTTCCTTTTCCAAGTTGGATGAACGTTGCGATTCTGAGAACCTTGCTTTTCATAACACAACCTTTCATAAGTTTGATTTGTCTACGTACCTTGAGGTAATTAAGATGATGCAACTCCTGCGTAATAAGGTATTATTTCAAATTAAAAATTATTATAAATATATTTAATTTTAAACAATATGTTTACGAAATTATTTAAAATAGACTCCCAATCACATATGAATTTTAAATATAAAAATATATCGGATTAACTTTATAAAGTAGGCATTAATTTTGTATTTAGGAAAAAAAAAGAATAAACAGAGAGGTGAAAAGATAAAAATATGATAAAATAAATAAAATATAGGGAGAATATACATATACGAGTCCGGATCTTAAGTTCACCCTTTATCCAATTCACCTTCATCCCCTTTAGCGACGGACCCGACGACGGTTCGGTCATACAACCGTCGTTTATACTTTTAGCGACAAACAATATATAACGTCATTAAAAGTATAGACGACGGTTGTATGACTGAACCGTCGTCGGGTCCGTCGTTAAAGGGGGTGAGTTGGATGATCCGGACCGTATATATATATAGGGAATATATCTTAAGCTCACCCCTTATTCAACTCACCCGAGCTCACCCCCTTTTAGCGACGGACACGACGACGGTTCGATCATACAACCGTCGTCTATACTTATAGCGACACTATATGTTGTCCGTCGCTAAAAGTATAGACGACGGTTGTATGACCGAACCGTCGTCGGGTCCGTCGCTAAATGGAGGGTGAGCTCGGGTGAGTTAGATAAGGGGTGAGCTTAAGATCCGGACCGTATATATATATATATATATATATATATATATATATATATATATATATATATATATATATATATATATATATATATATATATATGAGCAAGGATCAAGTGCATACCCCTTATCTTACTCACCCTTACTCACCCGTGCTCACCCTCCTTTAGGCGAGGGTTTCGGTCATACAACCGTCGTCTATACTTTTAGCGACGGACAACATATAGCGTCGCTAAAAGTATAGACGACGGTTGTGTGAACGAAACCGTCGCCTAAAAGGGGGTGAGCACGGGTGAGTAAGATAATGAGTATGCACTTGATCCGGACCGATATATATATATAGAGAGAGCAAGGATCAAGTGCATACCCCTTATCTTACTCACCCGTGCTTACCCCCCTTTAGGCGACGGTTTCGGTCATAAAACCGTCGTCCATACTTTTAGCGACGCTATATGTTTGTCCGTCGCTAAAAGTATAGACGACGGTTGTATGACCGAAATCGTCGCCTAAATGGGGTAAGTACGAGTGAGTAAGATAAGGGGTATGCATTTGATCCGGACCATGATCCATAACAAGTATTTGCTATAGATAAAAATTGGGCAAATAACATAATTTCCGTCCATTCCAATAATCAAGGTATGCAATCAAATCAATGGCTGGGATCAACGCCTCATGCAATTATGGCTGGGATCAACTCCTCGTGGAATTAAACAAGGAGAGAGGCAGTATACATAAGGAATCAAATTCAAATCAAAAAAGGAAACAAAATATGAGAAGTCACAAATGGAGGACATGAACTATGCACAAAATATCGCAGCAGATTTCGTCCGCTACAACGAAGGGTTTGCTCTTCAACAGTCGGCGAGAAGGGTTTGCTCTTCAACAGTCGCGCGGGAGGGTTTAGTCTTCAACAGTCGGAGGGAGGGTTTATGCGAAGTCAAAAGAGAGGGAATCGCAGGGAGGGAACACACAGCGAAAAAGGAGGGAATTGCAGGGGCTTCAACGGTCGCAGGGAGTGTTTAGGCTCTGAAATCGCAGTGAAAAGGGAGGGAATCGCAGGGGCTTCAACAGTCGCAGTGTTTAGCCTTCTTTCATTACCTTAGCCTTCTTTCTCATGTGCAATTATGGTAGACCGTGGACAAGAATTAGATATGGTTTTACAGCCTTTCTTCTGTCAAGAATGCAAGGCTGGATAAGGAGAATGTATCAGTTAGTTCAAAATTAGAAGTTGTTTTATTTCCAAATATAGCCCTTGACACGTGTCTTCATTTAATGGTAAAGGTTGTTAGAGAAAGCATGACAAATATGTGACCAGCTGACTATATAGCAGTGAGGATGATGTATTAGCTGGATATTGAAAAATCTATAAACATTCTTCTTTGAAATTTTCTCTCTACTTTACTCTTTTAGAAATTATCTAGTCTATTCGTAACAAAGTGGTATCAAAGCAACTCTTGGGCCAGTAATGGCAGACACCTCTGCCAAAGTGAGTCTCCAGAAACATGAGAAGGAGCTCAAAGTCATGGAAGGAAGGCTGGATCAGATACATGAGTCAATGGTTAAGAACCTCGATCAGACGTCAACACAGATCGGAGCCATGGGAGAGCAAATCGCTCAGATCCAACAGAAGCTACAAATTACCGGTGAAGAAATAGCTCAGAAGATTACTCAAGCTTTGGAGGCTTTTCATAGATCGGAGAAGGAGAAATTTGTAGTATCGGAGGTCAATACACTTTCTCCCAACTCTACAACATCTTCCCTGCCTTGGGGTAAGACAACCACCTTCGTCCCTGTATCTAATATTGGTGCACCCCAAATAAATCAGCATCTAAGTATTCCAAATCCAAACCATATGGCTTCCAATCCATGTACACAACCTGTAGGCACAGTCGCAAACTCTGAACCAAGGATCCGAATTCCTGCTGTAACTATGATTAGCCCCACTACAAACCAACCACCACCATATACCAATCCTATGCTAAGTGGGTATTTCCAAACAGAGGCTGCTGGTACTATGGGAACCACTACTACAGCTTATACCTATCCAAACCACCAGAATTCGACCTCACACCAGATGGCCTACAGCCCTTGGACACAACCACTACCAATCTATACCACCACCTACGGACAGCCTCACATCAGTACACAATTCTCACCGGCAACTTTTCCCTACAATTCCCTCAGTTTTACACCAATTACTAACACTACCCCCACACACCAGACCAATAACTACCAAATTCCATTGCAGGGCACACCATCTTGGTACCCACCGGCCGAAGGAAACCAATCCAGACAAAACACTAGCCCCTTCCAACAATTTCCCATACCCAAAATGGACTTTCCCCATTTCGAAGGAAGAGATCCAAGAGGATGGCTGAAGAAATGTGAAAAGTTCTTTCAGTTGAATGCTTTGATAGATCCTAGATCCAAGGTTCTGTATGCTGCACTTTATTTAGAGGGAGAAGCTGATATTTGGTATCAATCCTTGCAAGATGAAAAGCCATGGTTGCTATGGAATGAATTTGCATATTATATCAGTCAAAGGTTTGAAAAAGGAGGACATGAAAATCTGATTGGACAGTTTAATAAACTGATTCAAAGAGGAAAAGTTGATGATTATATAAGAAAGTTTGAGGAGCTGAAAACATACATGCTAATTCAAAATAAGGGAAGTAATGAAGAATACTTTATTGAGAGCTTCCTCAGTGGTCTAAAAGAGGAGATTGCTAATGCCTTGTACTTGGTAAGGCCTCAGTCTCTTAGAGAAGCCATCAATCAAGCCCGAAGACAAGAGGTGTTTCTGGAATCTCTGGACAGAAGAACCCAGAACACAACTAAGGTGGGAGGAAACAGTCAGATGCCAAGAGCCAAAATGAACCCTGTTATGAACAAGGAGGCCTTCCAAACAGTAAGAATGGGAGCAGGACAAAAATCCTTTCCAGTTAAGAGATTAACTACATCAGAAATGACAGAAAGGAGAAATAAGGGATTGTGCTACAATTGTGATGAAGTGTATACTCAGGGACACCAGTGTAAACAAAAACACATTTATCTCATGATAACTGATGAAGAGAAGGCACTTGCAGAAGAGTCAGAACCTGAGTTAGCAATCATCACACAAGGAGAAGAGGAAGAAATATTAATAATTGAGGATGATTGTGAGATATCATGTCATGCCATCACCGGGACTCATGGGGTTCATACTATTAAGCTGCAGGGCCAAGTTAGGAATAGATACATAAGCATGCTATTGGACAGTGGATCCACTCACAATTTTATATCCCAAGTTTTGGTTAAGGAACTACAGTTAACTACTGAACCTTGTACTCCAATTAGAGTCACAGTGGCTAATGGTGAACAAATAAGGTGTGATAAGCGGATTAGTCAGTTCAAATGGAAATTAGCACAAGGTGAGTTCCAAAGTCCTATGTATGTCATTCCCTTAGGAGGATATGATGTAGTGCTAGGAGTTCAATGGATGCAGTCTGTTAGTCCCATCAGTCTTGACTATGATAAAAGAGAGGTCATCATACATTGGAAAGGGAAACAAGTGGTACTAGGAGAAAAGGAAGATAATGGACAGTTCTACACAGTACAAACAACAGATAAATTTAAGTGGAAACCCAAGGAAGAGACGTATTTTCTGGTGCAGTTGGCAGCAGTGGAGGAAAATCTAAAACCAGCAGATTCAATTCCTGAAGAAGTGGAACAGTTGGTATCTACCTATAGTGACATCTTCCAAGAACCCCAAGGGCTACCTCCTTTAAGATGGCAGGACCACCACATTCCAATCATGGTTGGCTGCAATCCTGTCAACGCAAACCCTTACAGGTATCCCTACATACAAAAAACTGAAATTGAAAAGATGATTAAAGAGATGCTGCACAGTGGTATTATTAAACATAGCACTTCTCCATATGCTTCTCCAGTTTTGTTAGTTAAGAAGAAGGACAATTCTTGGAGGTTCTGTGTTGACTACAGGGCTTTGAACAACATCACTGTCAAAAACAAGTTCCCCATTCCTCTCATAGAAGAATTATTGGATGAACTAAAAGGAAGCAAACTCTTTACTAAGCTGGACCTAAGGAGTGGTTATCACCAGATTAGGGTCAGGGCTGAAGACACGCATAAAACAGCTTTCAAAACCCACCAAGGACACTACGAATTTCTGGTCATGCCCTTTGGCTTGACCAATGCACCAGCCACCTTCCAGAGTATAATGAATGAAGTATTTGGCCCATATCTAAGGAAGTTTGTGTTAGTCTTCTTTGATGATATATTGATATATAGCCCTTCATTAGAAAGTCACAAAAATCACTTGCAGCAAGTATTGGATGTGTTGAGACAAAACAGATTCTGTGTTAAGAAGACCAAATGTACCTTTGCACAACCACAAGTGGAATACTTGGGCCATATTATCAATGAGCAAGGGGTGGCTGCTGACAAAAGCAAGGTAGAAGCAATGATGCAATGGTCCAGACCTAAGACAATAAAATCACTAAGAGGATTCCTAGGCCTAACAGGATATTACAGAAGATTTGTGCAACACTATGGGGCTATTAGCAAACCCCTGACTAGTCTGCTGAAAAAAGGGGCATTTCAGTGGAATGAAGAAGCTGAAAGAGCATTTCAGAACCTTAAGGAGGTATTATCCAATACTCCAGTGCTAGCATTACCTGATTTTTCTAAAGCCTTTATAATTGAAACAGATGCATGTCATGCTGGAGTAGGAGCAGTGTTAATGCAGGAAGGTAGACCACTAGCTTTTTTGAGTAAGGCCTTGTCTGGAAAACACTTGGGTCTTTCAACTTATGAAAAGGAATTGCTGGCTATTATTATGGCAGTGCAAAAGTGGAGGACCTACTTATTGGGACATCAGTTCGTTATAAAAACTGACCATGAAGCACTGAAATACTTCATGGAACAGAAGTTAACAACTTTGGTTCAACAGAAGTGGATCTCAAAGATGTTGGGCTTTGATTACATCATACAGTATAAGAAAGGCAAAGATAACTTGGTGGCAGATGCATTGTCCAGAAAACATGAAGGGGAAGGTAGTTGTGTAGTGATACAAGCGGCTATGCCTAGCTGGAGTGGGGAAGTAGCTGACAGCCTAGTTGAAGATAAAGCAGCACAAGAACTATTGGCTCAATTATTGATAGACCCTACTAGTTGTCCTAACTATAAAATACATGGAGGAATCATCAGAAAAGATGGTAAGATTTATGTGGGTAGCACTGGAGACTTGAGGAAAAGGATCATGGAGCAGATTCATAGTAATCCGGAAGGGGGCCATTCAGGTGTTACAGCTTCAGTTAAGAGAGCTGAACTAATATTCTATTGGCCTACACTAAGGAAGGATTTGACAGAATTAATTGCAGGTTGTGAGATTTGCCAAAGGAGCAAGGGAGAACATATTCCAAGCCCTGGACTCTTGCAGCCTATACCGATTCCGAGTCAAGCATGGGAGGTTATAACTATGGATTTTATAGAAGGGTTACCCAAATCAGATGGCAAAGATACAATTCTAGTGGTGGTTGACAAGCTAACAAAAGGATGTCATCTCATGGCTCTCACACATCCTTTTACTGCTTCCCAAGTAGCACAAGTAATGCTGGATTCAGTTATCAAACTGCATGGTCCTCCCCAAACTATTATCTCTGATAGAGATAAAATATTTGTGAGCACCTTTTGGAAGGAACTGTTCAAGACATTAGGAACTAAAGTCAAGTTAAGTTCAGCCTACCATCCCCAAACAGATGGCCAAACAGAGAGGGTCAATCAGTGTATTGAAATGTATCTAAGATGCATGACCAGCACTAAGCCTGCACAGTGGAGTAAGTGGCTGCCTATGGCAGAATGGTGGTACAACACTTCATTCCACACAGCTACGGGAATGACTCCCTACAAGGCCCTATATGGCGTCAACCCCCCTGTTGTCAATTACCACCAAGCTGGAACAAGCAACAACCCTTTAGTAGCTGATTTTTTGAAAGAAAGAGAAGCAACCCAGCAGCTATTGAGGGATAATTTGCAGAAATCTCAAGAGAGAATGAAGCTATACGCAGACAAGAAAAGAACTGAAAGAGAATTTAGCGAAGGAGATGAGGTGTTCTTAAAGTTACAACCCTATCGACAGATGTCAGTCTCATAAAGAAAAAACTTTAAGCTTTCTGCAAAGTATTATGGACCTTATACTGTGACCCAAAAGATTGGGAAGGTAGCTTATAAACTGCAGCTTCCAGCCAGTGCCAAAATACACAATGTATTCCATGTATCACAGCTGAAGAAGAAAATTGGAGAGGCCAAAGTGGTTCAGTCGGACTTACCACAGACAGACCACCTGAAAGAATTCAGACCAATACCCGTGGCCATTCTGGATAGGCGACTGATAAAGAAGGGACAACGACCAGCAACAATGGTCTTGGTTCAGTGGTCTCATAAGATTCCGGAGGATGCAACCTGGGAGGAATGGAGCAAATTACAGGAACAATATCCAGATTTTAATCCTTGGGGACAAGGATCTCTTCAAGCAATGGGGAGTTGTCAAGAATGCAAGGCTGGATAAGGAGAATGTATCAGTTAGTTCAAAATTAGAAGTTGTTTTATTTCCAAATATAGCCCTTGACACGTGTCTTCATTTAATGGTAAAGGTTGTTAGAGAAAGCATGACAAATATGTGACCAGCTGACTATATAGCAGTGAGGATGATGTATTAGCTGGATATTGAAAAATCTATAAACATTCTTCTTTGAAATTTTCTCTCTACTTTACTCTTTTAGAAATTATCTAGTCTATTCGTAACATCTTCTCCATGATGACAAAAGATTTTGGTGAATTATTCTCACTGTTCCTTCCATGTTTGAAAACTATCGGCCACATACTGATCGAGCAACAAGAAGTCAAATTTGTGAATATTGACTACCATATATAGTTATGCTGTATGAATCAATTAGCCCAATATTCTATTATTATTCCAAATTTGTTTGCTTATGATTTAGTGAAATATTTGTATGAATTTGTGTGTATGTATGTATGTTCGTCTTTTATCCCTAATGCTAATACGTTTGGATTGAAGGAATGGAATAGAGTAGGGAATTAAATAAATGAGTGAATGGAATAAGAAAAGGAATGGAATAATTTTTTAATATTCCATGTACATGTTTGTTTGGTTGATGTTATGAATACATTTAAGAATGAAATAAATAATTAGAAAGTGACCTAAATACCCTCAAATGTTCAAATTTAACTTAAATTCAATTTATATTAAAAAATTAACACATATTTCTCTAGATTTTTTTTATAATTATGTTCTTTTTTACTATACTTTTTCATATAATATTATAATATACATAATATTATTTTTTTGGGTTGGGTTGGGTTGGGTTGGGGTGGGTAGGTTGTAAGACCCCAACTTATTATAAATAAAATCGAATTTCCTCTAATTATATTTGTAAATAATAATGTATTAATTTGATATAATTCTCTGGTTATGAGTGAAATGTGCAACTTTTGCAAAATATGCAAGTGGTTATAAAATAATCATTGTTGTCGGAGAATATTCGTTTGGTCGTGGAATATTTTTGTTGTCGGGGAATATTCGTACGACGGCGCAGTCATTTGTGGGCCCCATAACAGAATAAATGTCGGATGAAGAAAATGACAAGTTTGAGTTTTTATAAATAACGGCGTAGTTGTTACCGTTAACACTGTTGGAATACCCGGTGGTTAAAATACAGTAATACACGTGGATGCACAGTATTGATGAATTATTGATCCTTACGTAAGAAGGCACTACTCAAAAATTGTTACAGTAGTTACTGTTCAATATTTTATTTTATTAATTCAATAATTATTGCGTTGATATTTATATTATTGTTGTTTCAATAATTGTCACTGCACAGTATTTTCTATTATCAGATCAATAATTCATATTATTTGAATAATATTATTAGATAGCATTATTGGCAATGTCTAGAAAGTTCTGTCAAGGAGAGGTTTGGACCGTTTGGTCACCTAATTGCGCGCCAATAAGGAGAAATTATTATTGGAAAGCCCCCTCTTTTCTGGAAACGGCCTGATTGTCATAAATGTAATTCTGTAATATTATTTGTGAATAATTAATTATTGATTCATATGATAATGAAATATTTATTTTATGTGGATATAAATATTGGATATATTTATTGTGGTTAAAAATGAAGGAGTTAATGTTGAGGTGTTTTATCAGTATTTTTGTCGGAATGAATGTATTAAAAATTAGACCAGTATTTTTGAGATATATTGTGTGACTTATAATTTTTAATCCGACCGTTGGATCGTTGTAATTTTTGGATATGTTATACATATATAAGTTGAGTATATGTCCACAAATTTTGAACCGTTAAAAAAGAACGATTGATTTGTTATGAATTTTAAGAGGTGACTGATTCAGAAATTAGGTTTATAAATGATTTTGGTAGAAAATTCTAGAATTGAGTGGGCCCCACTTGTGGTTGGTGAAGAAATGTGCTGAATTTATTTCAAATGTGGTGGGTGGGAATAGTAGCAGGTAAAGCCATCAGGTTGCAGGTCAAGTCTGCTAATATTTTCATATAAATAGAGGGCTAAGTTAGAATTAAAAATCACACCAGAAACAAGTTTTCTCTCTTTCTCTCTCTAGATTATTGAGTGTATTTTGTGAGTATTTAGATACTTTGTGAGTTTTTATTCATCAGTTCAAGTTTCCTTCAGCCTTATACCGATATTCCGATCAGAAGTACTGATATTTTGAGGTAAGAGATTTTATTTTCTTCATATATGATATTATTTATTCAATATCATTATGCCGAAGTATTGATCTGAATTTTTATCAAATTTAGAACTTTTTGTGTCGAGATTACTATTCACGTATACGACACTATTCACGTATACGACACTATTTACGAATACGACACTATTCACCGAAAAATGAAATTTTTTTCTTTTTATCCAAGATGTCTATTATGGTTACTATATTTGATTGTATCCATGTTTTGATCTTTATTTTTGAATTCTGCTTCAAAATTGGTATTTATGAAGTATTATTGATCTTGAATAAATTGTTATACGAATCCCTACTATTTGTCCTTCCGTTTCACTGGATTCGTTTTCTTTAAAATATTTTTCATCATCCTCAATCCTAAATGATGATATTACTAAATATCTCCGGCCTGTAGTGCAAAGATAAATGATTAATTGATGAATATCTTTGGCTCGTAGTGCAAAGATGAACAGGTGTTGAGATGAAAATGACCAACTGGTGATACAAATGAATATCTTTGGCTTGTAGTGCAAAGATGAATATTTGATTAAAGATGTATATTGATTGTTGTTACAAGGATAAAATATTGATGATGGACTTTTAAATCTTAGAAGATAGTAGAACTCATTCTATACTTGACTCTTCTAATGGATTGTTGTTTCCGCTGCAGTTGTTGATCTAAAACTTGTCGGCTATTATATTTTATCAGATTTTTTCCTGTTGAAGACTAACGATAATTTGTTATATATTATCTTAGTCATAATATTCTTTACTGGGCTAGTTGAGCTCACCCTTTTCTTTTTTGTTCCATTTTTCTCAGAAGGTGAGAACATAACAGGAACTAGTCAGGGTACGGAGTGATGGTTCTAGAAAGATGTTTTAGCAGTCCTCACTATTTCTGTAAAATAGTGTTTGAATAATTGTAACGAGGACTTATTTGAGTGTGGATATTGTCTAGAAGATAATATTTGTATTTAAACTGACAGTATGTGTTGTCTTATTTTGCACGACAATTGTATTATTGAAGTTGTAGTTTGCTTTCTGTACCATGTATTTTGCGACTCAAAATAGGTGTTGTATACCTATTTTGGGGGTGTTACAGTTGGTATCAGAGCTTAGGGGTATGGTCTCTGGCGGAGATCGGGGAATAGAACTAGAAAGAGAGAGATGAGTAAATCCTTCGCTAGTGTGTCTTATCTAAGCTTATTTGTTGGTCAGTCATAATATAGGGATATTATATGATATGTTAATTTATTTAATTAACCTTTGTTTTATGACAGTATTTAAGAATGGCCGCTGAGAACGTTAACAATGGAGTGTATGAGACTGTGGAACAACCTTTAGTTACAAATCAGGAGAACGTGCAACAGGAAGGCAATATTCATCCTGTAAACAACACTACCGAGCAAACGATGAATGATGGAATGTTTAGGAGCTTTTTGCAGTTCATGCAAAATCAGACGAGGGAGACTCGTGCACAAAATACGGGTGGAAATGATAGCAATGCGCGGCTTGTCACAGCCAAGCAGTTCAAGGAGTTGGGACCACCAGAATTTAAGAGAAAGCCGGATCAGATCATGGCGGAAATGTGGGTTAAACAAATTACCAAGATATTCGATGTCTTGGGATGCACGGAGGAACAGAAGGTTCCATTCGCCACCTTTATGTTCCGCGGTGAGGCAGACTATTGGTGGGAGTCTTTGAAGCGTACCCAGCCAGCCGCACTCAGCATGTCTTGGAAAACATTTCAGAAACTATTCAATGACAAGTACTTTCCTGAAAGTATTCGTCATATGAAGGAGGTGGAGTTTATCAGATTGGAACAAAACAACATGACGGTGTCCCAGTACGAGGCGAAGTTTGCAGAGTTATCCAGGTTTGCACCTCATTTGGTCGAAAATGAGGAACGAATGACGAGGATGTTTTTGAGAGGTCTAAAGCCCAAGATTCGGCAATATCTTATATCTCATAAATTTTCTTTATATTCAGATATTGTAAACAGAGCTCAATTATTAGAGCGAGATAATGAGTATGTTCAACCGAGGGACCACAACCAAGGTCATACCGGTGACAGCAGTCATTAGAGCGATGATAACCAACGAGGAGGGAAAAATACGAACAAAGGCGGTAACCACTCGGGTGGTCATCGTGGCCATGATAATAGGAGAGGTGAGTCAAGTGAAAATTGCAGAAAGAGGAGATTCAACAATGACGGGAAGACATCAACAGCAGCACCAGCACCAGCACCAACAACAAATTCTAGGGGAGGAGAACGACCGCCAGTTAGATGTTACAAATGCGGGAAAGAGGGACATATCAGCCCAAACTGTCCATAACAATCCAAGGTATGTTACAACTGTGGAAAGGAAGGCCACATAGCTCGGGATTGTTCTGTAGCAAAACCAAGTTCAAAGGGGATGGCGACTCCAAGGGCTGTCCCGGATAAGTCGAAATCAGCGGTTCCTGGAAGAGCGTTTGTCGTGACTGGCCAAAACGCGAGGAACCCGAACGAGGTGATTACGGGTAAGATAATCTTGAACTCTTGCGAAGTTTATACCTTACTAGATACCGGTTCTACCCATTCTTTTATCTCTCCTGCTTGTGCTCAACGTTTAAACTTGACTCCGGAGAAATTAGACTTTGATTTATCAGTGGAGACTCCGTTGGGTGAAACTTTCGTTACATCCACAGTTTATAAATCTTGCATGATCCAAGTTGGCACTATCACATTACCTGTTGATCTTATCTCTTTAGAGATACTTGCTTTTGATGTGATTTTAGGAATTGATTGGTTAACCACTCATCATGCCAAAATTGATTATTTTCGTAAAGTTGTTAGTTTTCATATTCCTAACCAACCTGTCATACGAATTCAAATAACTAAACCACTAAAATCAGTCACTATCATATCAAGCCATAAAGTTATTCATTTATTGAAAAACGGATGTCAAGATTTCTTAGCCCATGTTATGGATTTGAATAAAGTCAAGTAAGATTTGAATAATATTTCTGTTGTTAGAGAATTTTTTGATGTATTTCCTGATAAACTTCCCGGTCTACCCCCAGAAGGTGATGTTGAATTCTTTATTGACCTTGAGCCGGGTACAATTCTAAAACCCCATATCGAATGGCTCCTATTGAACTTCAGGAGTTAAAAGTCCAACTACAGGAATTATTAGATATAGGTTTCATTCGTCCTAGTACATCTCCTTGGGGTGCTCCTGTTTTGTTCGTAAAGAAGAAAGACGGGAGTATGCGACTTTGTATTGACTACCGAGAATTAAACCATGTCACCATCAAGAATAGGTATCCGCTACCTTGCATTGATGACCTGTTCGACCAATTGAAAGGAGCACAATTCTTTTCAAAGATCGATCTTCGTTCTGGATATCATCAGCTGAAGATTAAAACTGAGGATATTCCAAAGACTGCCTTCAGAACTCGGTACGGGCATTATGAATTCTTAGTCATGTCTTTTGGATTGACTAATGTTCCTGCTGCTTTCATGGATATGATGAAACGTGTATTCAAGGAATATTTGGATCAGTTTGTTGTTGTCTTTATTGATGACATCCTCATCTATTCCAAAAGCCGTAAAGATCATGAGCACCATTTGAAGCTGATACTTGAAAGGCTTCGTGAAAACAAACTTTATACCAAGCTGAAGAAAATCGAGTTCTGGCTTGAGGAAGTAGCATTCCTTGGGCACATGGTGTCAAAACATGGAGTATCTATCGACCCGACGAATATTGAAGCAGTACAAAGTTGGGAGCAACCAAATTCTGTGACCGAAATGCGTAGCTTTCTGGGCTTAGCTGGTTATTATCGGAGATTTGTGGAAGGATTTTCTCGAATCGCTACTCTGTTAACTCAGTTGAATCAGAAAGATACAAAATTTGTATGGAGCGAGGAATGCGAGAAGAGTTTTCAAGAGCTCAAGAGGAGACTCATTTCGGCACCTGTTCTGGCAATACCATCTAGTACGGATGGATTTGTTATATACAGCGATGCTTCAGGCAAAGTGTTAGGATGCGTTCTCATGCAACATGGGAAAGTCATAGCCTATGCCTCACGACAACTCAAAGAATATGAGAGGAATTATCCTACTCATGATCTAGAGTTGGCAGCAGTCGTATTCACGTTGAAAATTTGGAGACACTACTTGTATAGGGAGAAAGTGGAGATTTATACGGACCATAAAAGCCTCAAATATTTCTTCACCCAAAAAGAACTCAACATGCGGCAACGATGTTGGCTTGAACTTTTGAAAGATTACAGTCACACTATTCAACATCATCTTGGAAAAGCGAACGTAGTAGCCGACACATTGAGTAGAAGATCATATGCGAGTATGAGTGCGATATTGTTAATGCAAAGGCCCATTCTGTATGAATTGCAAAGGATGGAGGTAGAATTAAAGACTTCAGGGACCCACATGATGATGGCGAATATACGAGTAGAACCGACTTTAATCAATAAAGTTAAAGCTGCTCAAGCTACGGACCTGGAACTGATACGTATGAAGAAGAAAATGCAAGAAGGAGCTATTCCAGAAGCGAGAATCGATGAAGAAGGAATACTTAGATTCAACTCCAGACTTTGTGTTCCTAACGATTTTAACTTGAAGCATAGAATCACGATGGAGGCACACAACACCCCGTTTGCAATCCATCCTGGGAGTACCAAAATGTATCATGATATTCGATATACATTTTGGTGGAACAATATGAAGAGAGAGATCACGGAGTTTATCTCGAGGTGTTTAACTTGTCAACGTGTAAAGGCGGAGTATCAAGTGTCAGAGGGTCCATTACAACCACTTGAGATTCTGAAATGGAAGTGGGAACACATTACTATAGATTTCGTTACAGGTCTTCCCAAAGTTTCTCAAGGCATAGATGCGATTTGGGTTATTGTTGATAGATTAACCAAGTCTGCCCATTTCTTACCGATACGTGAAACTTATTCCCTTGAATGTCTTGCTCGCATGTACGTGAATGAGATTATGAGATTGCGTGGCATGCCAGTATCCATAGTTTCGGATCGTGACCCAAGATTCACTTCACGATTTTGGGTTAGCTTGCAGAAAGCTATGGGCACAGATTTACGATTCAGTTCAACATACCATCCTCAAACGGACGGACAATCAGAGAGGACTATTCAAACCCTTGAAGATCTATTAAGACTTTGTGTCCTATATTTTAAAGAAAGTTGGGATAAGTACTTGCCACTGGTGGAATTCTCCTACAACAACAGTTATCAAGCAAGTATAGGCATGACTCCATTTGAGGTGTTGTATGGATGAAAGTGTCATTCTCCAGTATGCTGGGACGAGGTGGGAGAAGCAACGTTGTTGGGACCAGAATTAGTACGCATGACTACATAAAAGATCCAAATGATTCGACAACGTATACAAACGGCACAAGATCGACAAAAGAGTTATAAGGATCTTCATCGAAAAGACGTAGAATTTAATATTGGGGATCATGTATTGTTACGTGTTGCACCATGGAAGGGAGTTACAAGATTTGGGAAGAGAGGAAAGCTCAATCCACGATTTGTTGATCCATTTGAGATTCTTGACCGAATAGGAAATGTGGCCTATAGACTCGCATTACCTCCAAGTATGTCTCGTGTTCATAATGTTTTTCACATATCCATGCTTCTTAAATATGTGAAAGACCCGAACCATATTATAACATTAGAACCAGACGAGATAGACGAAGATTTAACGTACGAAGAAGTACCTGTTCAGATCTTGGATAGGAAAGAGCATGTCCTACGCACCAAGGTTATACCACAAGTTAAGGTTTTATGGAGAAACCATGCTATTGAAGAAATGACGTGGGAGTTGGAATCAGAAATGAAAGCGAGGTGTCCTCACCTTTTCGAAACACCAGGTACGTATGTCAATTTTGAGGACGAAATTTCATAAGGAGGGGAGGTTGTAAGACCCCAACTTATTATAAATAAAATTGAATTTCCTTTAATTATATTTGTGAATAATAAGGTATTAATTTGATATAATTCTCCGGTTATGGGTGAAATGTGCAAATTTTGTAAAATATGCAAGTGGTTATAAAATAATCATTGTTGTCGGGGAATATTCGTTTGGTTGTGGAATATTCTTGTTGTCGGGGAATATTCGTACGACGACGTAGTCATTTGTGGGCCCCATAACAGAACAACTATCGGATGAAGAAAACGACAAATTTGAGTTTTTATAAATAACGGCGTAGTTGTTACCGTTAACACTGTTGGAATACCCGGTGGTTAAAATACAGTAATACGCGTAGATGCACAGTATTGATGAATTATTGATCCTTACATAAGAAGGCACTACTCAATAATTGTTACAGTAGTTACGGTTCAATATTTTATTTTATTAATTCAATTATTGCCGCGTTGATATTTTATATTATTGTTGTTTCAATAATTGTCACTGCACAGTATTTTTCATTATCAGATCAATAATTCATATTATTTGAACAATATTATTAGATAGCATTATTGGCAATGTCTAGAAAGTTCTGTCAAGGAGAGGTTTGGACCGTTTGGTAACCTAATTGCGCGCCAATAAGGAGAAATTATTATTGGAAAGCCTCCTCTTTCCTGGAAACGGCCTGGTTGTAATAAATGTGATTCTGTAATATTATTTATGAATAATTAATTATTGATTCATATGATAAGGAAATATTTATTTTATGTGGATATAAATGTTGGATATATTTATTGTGGTTAAAAATGAAGGAGTTAATGTTGAGGTGTTTTATCAGTATTTTTGTCGGAATGAATGTATTAAAAATTAAATCAGTGTTTTTGAGATATATTGTGACTTATAATTTTTAATCCGACCGTTGGATCGTTGTAATTTTTGGATATGTTGTACATATATAAGTTGAGTATATGTCCACAAATTTTGAACTGTTAAAAATGAACGTATGATTTGTTATGAATTTTAAGAGGTGACTGATTCAGAAATTAGGTTTATAAATGATTTTGGTGGAAAATTTTAGAATTGAGTGGGGCCTACTTGTGGTTGGTGAAGAAATGTGCTGAATTTATTTCAAATGTGGTGGTGGGAATAGTAGCAGGTAAAGCCATCAGGTTGCAGTTCAAGTCTGCTAACATTTTCCTATAAATAGAGGGCTAAGTTAGAATTGAAAATCATACCAGAAACAAGTTTTCTCTCTTTCTCTCTCTAGATTATTGAGTGTATTTTGTGAGTATTTAGATACTTTGTGAGTTTCTATTCATCAGTGCAAGTTTTCTTCAACCTTATACCGATATTCTGATCAGAAGTACTGATATTTTGAGGTAAGGGATGTTATTTTCTTCATATATGATATTATTTCTTCAATATCATTATGCCGAAGTATTGATCTGAATTTTTAAAAATATTTTAAACTTTTTGTGTCGGGGTTACTATTCACGTATACGGTAATATTCACGTATACGACACTATTCACGAATACGGCACTATTCACCAAAAAATAAAATTTTCTTCTTTTTGTCCAAAATATCTATTATGGTTACTATATTTGATTGTATCCATGTTTTGATCTTTATTTTTGAATTCTGTTTTAAAATTGGTATTTATGAAGTATTATTGATCTTGGATAAACTGTTATACGAATCCCTACTGTTTGTCCTTTCGTTTCACTGGATTCGTTTTCTTTAAAATATTTTTCATCATCCTCAGTCCTAAATAATGATATTACTAAATATCTTCGGCCTGTAGTGCAAAGATAAATGATTAACAGATGAATATCTTTGACCCGTAGTGCAAAGATGAACAGGTGTTGAGATGAAAATGACCAACTGGTGATACAAATGAATATCTTTGGCCTGTAGTGCAAAGTTGAATATTTGATTAAAGATGTATATTGATTGTTGTTATAGGGATAAAATATTGATGATGGACTTTTAAATCTTAGAAGATAGTAGAACTCATTCTCTACTTAACTCTTTTAATGGATTGCTTTTTCCGCTGCAGTTGTTGATCTAAAACTTGTTGGCTATTATATTTTATCAGATTTTTTCCTGTTGAAGACTAACGATAATTTGTTGTATATTATCTTAGTCATAATATTCTTTACTGGGCTAGTTGAGCTCACCCTTTTCCTTTTTGTTCTATTTTTCTCAGGAGGTGAAAACATAGCAGGAACTAGTCGGGGTACGGAGTGATGGTTCTAGAAAGATGTTTTAGCAGTCCTCACTATTTTTGTAAAATAGTATTTGAATAATTGTAACGAGGACTTATTTGAGTGTGGATATTGTCTAGAAGATAATATTTGTATTTAAACTGACAGTATGTGTTGTCGTATTTTGCACGACAATTGTATTATTGAAGTTGTAGTTTGCTTTCTGTACCATGTATTTGGCGACTCAAAATGGGTGTTGTATACTTATTTTGTGAGTGTCACATAGGTGGGTAAAAGGTGTATACATAATCACATAATATTATTTTTTTGAGGTGGGGTGGTGGGGTGGGGTGAGGATGGGGTGGGGGTGGGGTGTATACATAATCACATAATATTATTTTTTTTGGGTGGGGGTGTGGGTGTGGGTGTTGGTGGGGTGAGGTTCAGGGTGGGGGTGGGGGTGGGCGTGGGGGGTGGGGGGTGGCTCTGCTCCTCTTTCGCTCGCCTCTGCTCCTCCTTTTTCGCAGATCGATAGATTGATTGAATGAAAGAACATGAAACCCTATTTTATTTTTAAGGGGCATATTTGTCAATTACTTAAAAATAATAGATGGAATAAGTTATTCTTGACCCCCTTTCCAGGAATAAAAATTATAATTTTAAGTTAACACATATTCCACTAAGAATACATTATTTTGTTGGAATAAACAAACCAAACAACATTTTTATCATTCAAGTGGAATGATTCATTCCATTCTCCTTCCTATTCCATCGATCCAAACGTAGCATAAAAGCTGAAGATATCATCATATATCAATACCCATATATCCTGTTTTAACTTCTTTACATGAATTTAAAAGATGTAGCTTCAATATAAGTAATATAATTCTCTGAAAGCAGAAAATTAGAATGCCTTGTTACTTGGGATGGGATGCGATGCTTTGCTAGATAGAGATCCGTTAGTTCAACTAGCGGATGTGGGCAAATTAGTCTAAAATTTTTGTTTTCAGCGTTCTCTACTTCAACTAACGGACGATGCAATTTCTTTTTTAATCTGTGCCCTTGATTATTGGAATGAACGAAAATGATGTTATTTATCCAATTTTTAATTTTTATCTATAACAAATAATTACTATGAATCATTTCCGATATATATATATATATATATATATATATATATATATATATATATATATATATAATTTTGCGCGACAAAAACGAACGGCTACACCAACACCTTCCATTAAACAATTCGAAAAAGAATAATTCCAAAAATAAAAATCAATAAAGAATTTTCATTAAGCAGCAACTACATAAAACAGTTTTCACTTATTATTGTTTCTGCCGAGAGATTCTGCTATTTCCCTTTCCGTATATTGGGTTTGATGCTTCTTATAAGAGAAAATTATTTCGTTTGTTGGAGAGAGGAGAGAGGGCATTGTTATGAATCGATTATTGAAGAGAATTGACGATGATGCATAAAAGGGTTTGTAATTGAATGTTTTGATTTATAATAATTTGTGAGGGATGAGAGAGAAAATGGGGGTGGATTATTACAATATTTTGAACATTGGGAAGAATGCAACTGAAGATGATTTGAAGAAGGCTTATAGGAAATTGGCCATGAGATGGCACCCTGATAAGAATCCTACACAAAAGAAAGAAGCTGAAGCCAAATTCAAGCAAATCTCTGAAGCTTATGAAGTAATTTCTTTATTTTACCCTCTCTTTTTTCCTATAAATTTGGTTTTCTTTTTGGCAAATAAATCAGTTTTGAATCAAACCCTTAATCATAATGAGAAAATTTGCAGATATGGAAAAAAAAGCAAAAAAATAAAAGAGAAGAATTTTAGGTTTTTATTTACTTACTTATTTTCCTCTCTTTTCATTATAATGTGGATGAAACTTTGCTCATCTTTGTTTGACTATATATTTGGGAATTGATAAATTGATATTTTCACATGAATGTGGGTCCGTTTACTATTTATGTGAGGGGAATTCCCTATATTTAATTGTTAGTAAATATGTATGATGCCCATATAATTCTGATGGGCTGCCCACTGCATATGAAGGTTTTAAATATTTACACATCTATATGAATTATTTCACGGTTGATTGGTGATTTTTTTGTCAAATGTTTGACATGTGAAGGGCTATATTGATAAAACAAACAGAAAATAAAATGATGACATATTGATAAACAAAAAATGTATAACAATAATTATTAGATCTGGGTGAGAAGATTGAATTGAAACATGCATGAACTAGATGAAAAATAGTATATTAGCTAGTATATCGGCCTGACTTCTTTTTTTGAAATTTACCTAGTCATTATCTAGACGCTCAAATTACAACAAGTGTATAAGCTGTCACTTTTTTGAAAATTAAATTGACGCCCAAACTACAATACTAATTTACGACAAAACGCAAACCATGAGAAAATGTGACTAACATTGGTTAGGAACCTTAAAACGTGATCCGTACTCGAAAATGTTAAAATTATATTTTGATATGAACGTTCCAAAACAGGATATACTTTCATTCCAAAACATATTTTTTTTTAAAAATTCACACTACTTACTTTATCTTTATTACAACTTTGTTTTATGATTTACGAATGAGGAGCATCCGTTTATATAATAACCCTTAAGCCATACAAACAATGACAAAAATCAAATCTAATGAAAGGTGAAGAACGACTATCTAGAATCATCCACTAAAATTTGTAAGATATTTACAAAGTATAATAATCAAATCTAAAAGACTAGTAGAAATCTTAATATGTAAAATAATATTTTAGTGAACGCGGACTAACGTATCCAAATTAGCCCCTTGTGTATAAGTAAGCGATGACATGATGTAATCTTATTGAAAATGCACTCGTTGTTACACTATGCTTAGAAACAACTCAACCAATTTTAATTATGTCTCATTTATTTTTTACTATATCTTCTTAGAAAATTATTCTCAGCATATCATGTTTTGAAAAAACGTAATTTGTACTAATTAAGTGATTCTAAGAAACTTATCCATTTTGCACTCTACACCACGAATAGTAACATTCCCCGCTTTCGTTTCACGTACATTCCTTCGATGTTTTGGCATGAATCTTGGATTGTAAGGTTCTATCACCAAATTTCTTTTTTCACTAGATGAACTCAACAACATAATGTATTTTTGAGTGTTGATCCAATGTATTTGAATTGATAAAGAGAAGTATTCATGCATAGAGTTTTACTTGCCTTACCTAGGAGGGTTTCAAATCTTACACTCAGTCATGACTCGAGCAATATTTTGTTGAGATTTCTACACGATACTCACCCTCTATCCTTCCCCTTCGCTCCTCCTTGGGGAAAAATATAATTATTAATACAAATAATAAAAATGTAGAAATAATAAAAATATCTTTTGCTGAGGTTTCTACACGATACTCACCCTCTATCCTCCCCCTTCACCCCTCCTTGAGGAAAAATATAACTATTAATACAAATAATAAAAATATAGAAGAAAATGCTATACCCAGTGATCAAGGCAAGATGTAGCAACCTTACCCCTATTTAAAGAGAGGGTCTATCTCCAAGACTTGAACTCGTGACCAAGCATTTAGTAAGTGAGCACTTGACCATCGTACCAAGCACGACTCAATACAAATAAAAAAGAGTGAAGAGAATTTTTCTTCTTTTTATCACTTTTATATGTTCTACACCTCGTATCTGTAAATCGATCCTCTACCGACTCGATTTGGTTGTGCGTCCAGGGTCTGCCTAGGCAACACTGTTCAAAAGAATTGTTTATCAAATGACTACAATATAAATTTAAAAAATAATGATGGTAATTAATGTAGCCTTTGAAGCTCTACAATGCTTGAAAATAATTTGTTGGGCCTAATTTTCATGTGCAACAATCTTCTATGAAGGGAAAAGTGTGGAATGAGACTCTTATGCCCTGATTTATAGCAGGAAGAACTTTATATTGTATATACAAATGTACAATAAAAGTATATAAATTATAAATAAGATTGCCTAAGAAAACACCTAGGCAACCTATGCACTAGGTGCCCACTTCGCATAGAGATGCCTGCTGATTATTAGAACAATGTCTACATGATATTGGATAATTATTGACTAGTATCATAACGAATTATTATAGTTACTGTTTTTGGATTGAGATATATTTTCTCAGTTAAGGGAAGTCGGATCACATTGGTAATTTAATTACATCTTTTTTCAGGTCTTGAGTGATCCCCAGAAGAGGACAATCTATGATCAGTATGGTGAAGAAGGTTTAAAAGACATGCCACCACCTGGTTCTAGTGACGCTAATGGATTTCCGGATGGATTTTTTCCTCGAAATGCTGAAGATATATTTGCAGAGTTCTTTGGGAGTAGCCCTTTTGGATTTGGGTCAGCAGGAGCTGGGAGGTCAACGAGGTATTCATCAGATGGAGGAGGGATGTTTGGGGGTGAAAATATCTTTAGAACATATAGCGATGGTACTGGATCTAGCATGCCTAAGAAACCACCGCCAGTTGAGAGCAAATTACCTTGTACCCTTGAGGAGCTGTATTCAGGATCAACAAGGAAAATGAAGATTTCTAGAACAGTGGTTGATGCCAACGGGTACGTATAATTTTTCCATGATATTATGTTTCTTTTGCTTCTTCTTTGTGAAGTCCCTTCTTATTGTAGGTTTTGCAATAGATACTACCTTATTTGAGTCTCACGCGTCTAAAGAGTGTGGAGGTTCGAGTCCTTTTCAAGGCATAGTATTGAGAATGCTCATTGAATGTGCAATTCCATAAGAGAACTCGGATCAAGTTGGTATTGAGATACCGATTCGATCCTAGCTCTTGGAATTTGGGTAAGTTTGGCATATATGTTTGGAATAAATTCCATTTTGAGAGTTGAAAATGCACTATCTCGTTGAAAGGTTCTATACATCTGCCCTTTCTCAACGCATTTCTTTAGACAAAGACTTTGTTTTTTGTTGTCGACTTGTAGTGCTTTTAGTGCCATGAACTTTGAAATTTATTTCATAAAAACAAATATATTAGATTGGGAAACTATTTTTGTTAACCTTTTCTGTTCAATGAGTGTCTTTTGGCATTACTTGCTTCTTTTGGTGCTTGGTAATGTAAATTCTTCCTTCAAAAGATGATAAGTCTCATGTTGTTGCGCTCCTATTGATTGATTTTAGTAATGTTCATGGTTATTTATAGCTTTGGTAATAAATTTGGAAGCCCAGAAAGATAATAAAACATCATTCTATCAGTGTTTTTAAAATTCTCTACCAGAATCTAGGATAACAATTTTCTCTTGAACTGTTTGTCTTTTGGCCGTTTTAGGTATAATTTCAAAAATAGCAGGGTTTTTTCTGGTGATTTCATTTCTTTGGTTTAAACTTTATGCGTAATTGCACTGAAATTTGTTTGAAATTTTCTTCGGATTATGGTATAGTTTCCTAATGTTTGTGTGCACAGCTAATCATTTTATAGAATGCATTGTACTTGTTCATTTTAGCTCAACTTTATTACAAAATGATCTTCACAACATAATGTTTTCGACTATTAACAGATATCTGTAATCAATGAAGAAATTATGGTTCCATCTATAAACGGACAGAATCTATTCTATATATACTCGGAATCCTCTCAAATGTCTGCCTTTTATTCACAAAAAATCTCGAAGGTGTATTTTATTCTGGTGGCAGAACTTCCTTTACTTGTCTAATCTTACATTTTGCATACTCAGATGGCTACAATTAGGATTTTATCAAATTATATTCGGTTAAAATGCAGAAGAAAATTCAAAAATACTCTCTTTGTTTAAACTTTCTTGAAATTGGCTCCAAACATTTGCATATCATTACTTCTGTATTCTTGTCTGATATTCTTATCAAATGGTCTAGTTACTCGTTTTCTTCAGTTATGATTAGTTAACATGAAAACATGATACTACAAATTTGATCACTATAAATTAGTAAAAATGAACTAGAATTTAGATACTTGTTTTTTTTATCTATGTAATGATAAATTTTACAGACGGTTAGTGCCAGAATCCGAGATCTTATCCATTGATATAAAGCCCGGGTGGAAAAAGGGAACAAAGATCACTTTCCCAGATAAAGGGAACGAGCAGCTGAACCAACTTCCTGCAGACCTTGTGTTTGTGATCGACGAGAAGCCCCATGACATTTACAAGAGAGATAGCAACGACCTTGCTATGAACTATAGGGTGTCATTAGCGGAGGCAATAGGGGGCTCAACAGTGAACATCAATACACTAGACGGGCGTAATTTGTCAATCAATGTAACCGAGATTGTGAGCCCTGGTTTCGAGCTTGTGGTGCCAGAGGAAGGAATGCCGATTACTAAAGAGCCCGGCACGAGGGGAGATTTGAAGATCAAGTTTGAAGTTAAGTTCCCTACGAGATTGACACCGGATCAATGTGCTGCCCTTAGGCGAGCTTTAGGGGATTGAGGAAGGATGAAGCGTTTTACATGATTGTTAAAGGAGTGTATTATTATTAGACATTTTGGGTATTTTTCAAAGAAAGAGTAGTGTTTAAATTATTGTGTGTTTTTATGTAAATTTGTGGTTACAAGGCAATTGATATCCCCATAGCAAAAATGATATTGTTAGAGCAGCAAGTGTCGCGTCGCTCAAGTGTAAAGTGTAGTTAGAGCAAATGCAAAATTGTGGCCAAATTTAAGTTTTGCTTAGGGGGCATTATTTGTTCTCTGGCAGGGTGGTACCTCACTAGAATAAGAGAACCATTCCTTTTGTTGGGGTTAGAAAATTGAGAAAATTTTTAAAGATGAACTACTCTAAATGCATATATAGTCTAACAATTACTTTTATTGGGATGATTTCTTTTATGATCATAAAGTGCAATTAATGCAGGTGACATATGTTGGTTATGTTTCAAATTTATGGTTTTATCAAAGTCCCATATTGTCTATTTTGAAAACTTTCTATGGGTATATTAGCACATGTTGACTTGGGTTTAGTAACATGGTTGGAACAAAGAGATGAGCTCGTGCTCATGAGGACAATTAAAAAATTGGGCTAGGTTAAACTTGTTTCTTGGACTTTTGGTCAGAAAATCGCCTTTGTTCTTCACGTAATTTTATTTAGAAATCATGAATTTGGAACTGTTGAAAAAACAAATGTTGATAAGCCTGAGAAAGGGGATTATGTTAAGGATAATCGTACGTGTCGTAGATACTTGTTGCACTACTTGTCTAATCCATTGTTTGAGATTTATTATCCGTATGAAAGTGCTAAAAAGATTTGGGAAGCTTTAAAATCTAAATATGCTGTTGAAAACTCTGGACTTAAGAAATATGTTGCGATAAAATTTTTAGATTTTAAGATGCAAGATGGAAAATCAGTTATAGATCAAGTTCATACATACCAAACAATTGTGGGGGAAGTCATTGGGGAAGGAATGAAAATATGTGAGACGTTTCAAGTTGCTGTGCTGATCGAAAAATTTCCACTCTCGTGGAAAGATTATAAAATAAATCTTAAACATGAAACTAAAGATTTCTCTATGCAGGAATTAGTAGCACACATCCATATTGAAGAACAAAACAGGGCTAAAGAAATAGGAGATGTAGTTCCAAGTCATACTGTCAAAGCTAATCTCGTAGAACAAAAGCCACAGTGGAAGAGCCAAAATTATCAATCCAAAAACTACAAAGGGAAAAACTCTAAATCAATGGAAAGAAATGATAATAGGTTCAAGAATCCTAATCAAATTCAGAAACCTTTCATTAAAGGTCCTTGCTTCGTATGTGGCAAACCTGGCCATATTGCTATGAAGTGTCACTTTCGCAAGGGGCAAGATAACAAAAATAACTCTCAGCCTAAGCCCCAAGCGAACTTGGTTGAATCCGATGATGTTATTGTTACTGTTGTCTCGAAAGTAAACTTAGTTGACAACTTCACAGAATGGGTAGTAGATACTGGGGCCACTAGACACATTTGCGCGAATAGAGACGTAATTCTCAACTACGAAAATGTGATTAATGGAAAAAAGGTTTTTATGGGGGATTCTCGAGCCACCAACGTTGCGGGGAAAGGAAAAGCCTTACTAAAATTAACTTCTAGGAAAATAATTGCCCTACAAAATGTACTTCATGTGCCCGATATTCGTAGAAATCTTGTGTCCGGGTCTTTGTTGAACAAAGCTGGCAATAAACTTGTGTTTGAGTCTGATAAACTTGTACTTACTCGTAATGAGGAATTTGTTGGGAAATGTTTTTGTAATGGGGGTTTATTTGTACTTGATGCTTCTGCTGAATTGAATAATAAGAATGCTTCTTTTGCTTATATTATTGAATCTTTGGATATGTGGCATGCTAGATTATGACATGTGAATGTGGCTCCTATTAAAAAATTGAAACAACTTGAACTTATACCTAATCTTGCAAATACCGAGTTTAACAAATGCGAAATTTGTGTAGAAGCAAAACATGCTAAGAAACATTTTAAAAGTGTTGAAAGACAAACTGAACTACTTGAGTTAATTCACAGTGACCTAACTGATTTAAAAATACTATGAGTAGAGGTGGTAAAAAATATAATATTTTTTTTTGGATGATATGTCTAGATATACTCGTATTTATCTCATTTCTTCTAAAGATGAAGCGGAAGAAATGTTTATTAAATATAAAGCTGAAATTGAAAATCAATTAGAAAGAAAAATTAAAAGACTTAGATCAGATCGTGGAGGTGAATATGATTCGGGAAGTCTCTTAAAAATTTTTGTGAACTAAATGGAATTATACATAAAACCTCTCTTCCTTATTCTCCACAGTCTAATGGAGTCGCAGAAAGGAAAAATAGAACACTTAAAGATATGATGAATGCAATGATACTTAGTTCTGGTCTACCTTCTAATATATGGGGAGAAGCTTGCCTTTCTGCAAATCATATTTTAAATAGAGTTCCACATAAAAAGATAGGTTATACACCATATAATTTATGGAAGAAACATGCACCTAATTTGGGATATCTTAAAGTGTGGGGGTGTCTAGCTAAAGTAGCTATACCAGAATTTAAAAAGAATAAAATTGGACCTAAAACAATGGATTGCATTTTTATTGGATATGCTTCTAATAGTGCTGCTTATAGATTTTTGGTAATTAAAGATGCAACTAATAATTATCAAAATAATTCAATTTTGGAAACAAAAGATGCAGAATTCTTTGAAAATATATTTCCAATGTAAATAAGAGATGGGGGCAATCCCTCTTATAGTGAACCTTTTAAAAGGAAAGCTGCATCTACTAGAAGTAAAAGGCAACGTTTTGAGAAAATTTTTGGTCCAAATTTTATAACTGCTTTTATAACTGAAGATGACCCTAAAACTTATGAAGAAGTAATGAAATCTATTGATACAAATTTTTGGAAGGATGCTATTAATAGTGAACTAGAATCTATTATGTCTAACCATACATGGTGTAAGACCCCGAATTTTATGAAATAAAAGTATTCAATTTTTCTTAAAAATGGTTAAATTGATAAAAGTTTAAAGTTAAGGGTGATATATGAATTTTTTTTAAATAAGCAAGTGATTATAAAATACTCATTGTTGTCGGGGAATATTCGTTTGGTTGTGGAATATTCTTCCTGTCGGAAAATATTCATACGACGGCACAACCTTTTATGGGCCCCATAACGGAAAGCGATTGGATGAAGAAAATGACAAGTATAAGTTGTTTATTAATAACGGCGTAGTTGTTACCGTTAATACTGTTGGAATACCCGGTGGTTAAAACACAGTAATACGCGTTGTTGCACAGTAGCACACGGTATTGCACCAATTATTGATTCTTACGTAAGAAGGCACTACTCAATAATTGTTACAGTAATTACTGTTCAATATTTTATTTTTGATTCAATAATTGTTGCGTTGATATTTTATATTATTATTGTTTTAATAATTGTCACTGCACAGTATTTTTCATTATCAAATCAATAATTCATATTATTTGAATAATATTATTAGATAGCATTATTGGCAATGTCTAGAAAGTTCTGTCTAAGGAGAGGTTTGGTCACCTAATTGCGCGTCAGTAAGGAGAAATTCTTATTGGAAAACCCCCTCTTTCCTGGGAACTTCCTGGTTGTCATTATTATGATTCTGTAATATTATTTGTGAATAATTAATTATTGATTTATATGATAAGGAAAATATTCATTTTATGTAGATATAGATGGAGAAATTTTTTTAAAGTGACAATTATTGAAAATCGATATTTTATCTTTTCTGATAAAATAATATTTTATTATATTATGATAATATAATAATGGTGATATTTTTACAATGAATGTGGGATATATGAGTATATGAGGAGGAAGAGTATTTTTGTTACAAAAGTTGTTTAAAACATGTTAAACATGTTGGTGGACCCATTTCTTGACTGAAATTTGATTATAGCCTGTAAAATCATTCGTATGTGGATTTCGGTCAATTTCTATTTGAAATTTGGAAAAATTTTCTTCTGCAAAGTTGTAGAGAATTGAATTTCCTATAAAAAAAAATGCAAGATTTGAATTTTCTGATAAAAGGGATATTTATTATGAATTATAGAAGTTCTGAAGTTCCGAAATAATTGATTTTTGAAAGTTTTAATTATTTTTAATAACAAAAACGTTTTTTTTTGTTTTTGTTATTCTTTGTTGGCTGAATTCAGATCTGAGAAAGTGGGCGTAAGAATTTTTGATAAATATAATAATATTTTATTAAATTTTCTGTTTTGATGTTCTAAGCATTTTCCTATAAATAGGGTGTTTAGGTTAGAATTGAAAAAATCACACAAGAAACTGAAGTTTTCTCTCTACTTCTCTCTCTATATTATCGAGTGTATTCTTTTGAGTATTTTGATATCTTGAGTGTTGCTATACGGTGCAAGTGCGTTCAGCGTTATTCCAGTTAGAAGTACTGCTCTTTTGAGATAAGGGATAATAAATGATTTTAAGGGATTGTACGGGATTTTAAGGGATTGTAAGGGATGTTATTTTATTCAAAAATGATATTATTTTTTCAATATCATTATGCCGAAATATTGGTGGGAATTTTTATCAAATTTGGAATTTTTCATGTCGGGATTACTATTAACGAGTTACTATTCACGACGACTTACTATTCATGAGTTACTATTCACGAGTTACTATTTACGGGTACTATTCACTACAAAATTGTTTTCTTTTTTCTAACCAAATTATAGGTGATTTATGAATATTACTCTGGAGATTAAAACTATGTATTGATTATATTAATTTTATTATCATATATAACATTTTTATAACCCTGATGTTAAAATTCTCTTTCACTGGAGTGTAAATATGGGTAGATTATTGGTATGATCATGACTAGGGTTCTCTTTGGCCAGTAGTGAAAAATTGAATTGTGACTGGTATGGTCATGACCATTGAATATCTTTAGCTTAAGTGCAAAGGTGAATTGATCAACATGGTTATAATTATTGTTTATATAAATTTTGAAATGATTATATATTTCTTTGAGATATTAATATATTTGGCCTGCAGTGCAAATATAAACTGTTGATGAATATATTTAGCCTGTAGTGCAATTATGAACTGTTGAGGAATATCTTTGGCCTGTAGTGCAAAGATGAATTGTTGATAAATATCTTTGGCCCGTAGTGCAAAGATGACCTGTTGTTGAATATCTTTGGCCTGTAGTGCAAAGATGAACTGTTGATGAATATCTTTGGCCCGTAGTGCAGAGATGAATTTATTAGTATGATTATGAACAGGAACTATGATTGGTATAACCATGATCTTTGATGTTTTAGGTAAAGACTTGTGATGAAAATTATCTTCGTCCTGAATGCAAAAAGGAATTTAGAACTACAATTATGATTATGAGTTATTCACATGATTGTGGACAGGAACTGTTGATTGATGTTACAGGGATAAAACATTATTGGTGGACTTTTAACATGGAGAAGATAATAGACTTTATGGTCTATTTGACTCTTCTAATGGATTGCTCGTTCCGCTGCAACTATGGTTGAAAAGTTTTATCATCTACCATATGTTCTAAATCTCTGATTTATTACTGTTAAAGGCTATTGATAATTTATTTATCTTTAGTCATGATATTCTTTACTGAGCTAGTTGTGCTCACCCTTTTGTTTCACAATTCCTTTCAGGTAATAAAAGTGTAACTGGGTCAAGCGGGGGATAACAGGGGAATAGAACGATGGTCTATAGATGTTGGGGGTGAGGTGAATTTAACTTGGAAGGGTGTTTTGCCACTATCATACAAGATGTCTAATGACAGACAACCTTCTGTCATCATAAGACAGGGTTGTGCTCATCCACTTGCTGAGTATATTTACGAGCACTACCTATATAATCTTGGTGTTTGTTTGGAGTATAATTCCCAATTAGAGACAGTGGAGATAATGATATGTCAAGAGAAGACTCACCATTGGGAAGAATATGATAGTAATCTTCTCATTTTTCTTTGGGGTCTATTGGGTCAACCAAGGATAATTCTGTGGCTATATGATATCTATCATAACCTAGACGCATGGCCTCCCATGTACGAAGGTTTCCCTGAGCACTTTCCAAAGATTCTAATTTCTAAAATAGTTTTCGACTATACCTTTATGTAAGATGTCATTATGAGGTGCTGTCCACGGTTGGGACATGAGTCACAGTTGGTATATATTTGTATTTAAACTCACAACATATGTGTTGTTGTATTTTGCACGACAATTATTGTAATAAGGTTGTAGTTATTTTCTGTACCATGTATTTGACGACTCAGAATGGGTTGGATGGAATGGACCTATTTTGGGGTCGTCACACATGGGAACTAGTTAATTTGCCTAGAGGATGTAAACCTATTGGATGTAAATGGGTGTTTAAAAAGAAGTTAAAAGCTGATGGGTCTATTGATAAATTTTAGGCAAGACTTGTAGTAAAAGGGTTTACTTAAAAGGAAGGTTTTGATTATTTTGAAACTTACTCACCAATGACTAAATTAGCAACTATAAGAATTTTAATTGCTTTGTCTTCTATTCATAAATTGACAATCCACCAAATGGACATTAAAACTGCTTTTTGAATGGAGAGTTAAATGAAGAAATATATATGTGTCAACCTGAAGGGTTTGTTGTTCCAGGTGAAGAACAAAAAGTGTGTAGACTTGTAAAATATTTGTATGGTTTAAAACAAGCACAAAAATAATGGAATGACAAATTTAATAAAACTCTCTTGTCTAATAATTTTGTGACAAATGAATTTAATAGTTGTGTTTATAGTAGATTCAATGGAAATTGTGGCGTGATTATTTGTTTATATGTGGATGACTTGCCAATATTTGGTACTGATGAAAAAGTTGTGAAAACTACTAAAGACTTTTTATCTTCTAAATTTGACATGAAAGATTTAGGAGAAACAGATTTGATTATTGGCATGAAAATAAATAAACATGCAAATGTTTTAGTTTTATCACAGTCTCATTATGTGGAAAATATTGTTAAGAAATTTAATTTCTTTAATGAAGAGCCATTAGGAATACCTTATGACTCTAGTGTGCATTTAAAGAAAAATAAAGGGAATGCTATTGTACAAATAGAATATGCTAGAATCATTGGTAGTATAATGTATTTAATGAATTGTACTCGACCTGATATTGCATATGCCATTAGTACACTTAGCAGATATACACATAATCTTTCACAAGATCATTGGAATGCATTGTCACTACTAATGAGGTATCCAAAAGGAACAATTAATGTAGGTATACATTTTACTGGTTATCCTAGTGTTTTAGAAGGATATTGTGATGCCAATTGGGTATCTGATAATGATGAAACAAACTCTACTAGTGGTTATGTGTTTACTTTAGGTGGATGAGCTGTTTCTTAGAAATTTGCTAAACAAACTTGTACTGCTAGATCTACTATGGAATCTGAATTTATTGCTTTAGAATTGGCAGGTACAGAAGCAGAGTGGATAAGGAATTTATTGGTTGATATACCATTGTGGTATAAGCCAATTTCTTCTATCTCTTTACATTGTGATTCTCAAGTAGCTATTGACAGGGTAATGAACCATGTTTATAATGGAAAACAGAGACATATTCGCTTGAGGCATAATATTGTATGAGGACTGATCAGTAACGGGGTTATTTCCATGGAATTTGTGAGGTCTGAAAAGAACCTAGCGGATCCGCTTACTAAGGGATTGAGTAAAAAGATAGTCCAAGAAACATCCAGAGGGATGAGACCATTGCCAACATTTTGAGTAAATAATATGTGATGGAAACCCAACCCATGTGATTGGAGATCCCATGAATTGGGTTCAATGGGTAACAACAAGTCATGTAATTATTTAATTAAAGCACTATAATTATTTATATTTCTCCTTGTGTGTATGTGGTGCTTACTGACAAATTGTGATAGGATGAATCATTTAGATTCTTAATGAAACTCATAGCCCTAAAGGGTGGTGTATGTTAGTTTACACTTGATGGGTTCACCTATATAAAGGTGGAGGTGTAGGCCGCTTCTTATGAGAGTCTTTGGCAAACTCTCTAGAGCCTTTATGAAAATTTGGGATATGGCGCATGGCCTAGAACGCGCTCAATCGCAGACTTGTGTGGATTCAAAATTTTTAGATATGTGTGCAAGTTCAATTGATTGTATCATAGATAATGGGTTCAAGAATATAGTTCACCTATAATCTATAATTATGAGTTTGTTCCACTAAATATCGATTCAAACCCACAAGGTATCGACGTTATGTATCTAAAATCTATTGCCCTTCTTACTTCCTTTTAATTTTTTTATCTTTGATAATTTTGAATCATGTGGGGGATTGTTGGTTATGCTTCAAATTTATGGTTTTATCAAAGTCCATATTGTCTATTTTGAAAACTTTCTATGGGTATATTAGCACATGTTGTCTTGGGTTTAGTAACATGGTTGGAAAAAGGGATGGGATCGCGCACATGAGGACGACTAAGGAATTGGGCTAGGCTAAACTTGGTTTTTGAACTTTTGGTTAGAAAACCTTAATGCGTGTGCGCGCGCGATACGCCCACACTAGGGGGTGCCGATCCGAGCAATTATGTCTTACGGGTGCACCCAGGTAGCCCACTGTTTTAGTTAAATCCCTAACTTTTTTATTTCTAACCTAATTTAATACCCTAGCCATTTCTGCGTTATTATTTTCCCCCAACATTAACGGTATTTATTTCCCAACGTTCATGTTAACGTAAACAGTCTTTATTTCCCAACGTTCATCAACGTTAATTGGCGTCTAACGTTCTGATGATCATTCTTATATAAATACCAATATTATTATTCTTAGTAGATATGATAATCTTTTTCTCCTTATATAAACCGCCTTTGTTCTTCACGTAATATACAGTATATACTCTGTTCTCTTTATCTTCATATATTCTGGGAAATCCACAAAGACAGGTCCATAGTCTTCTTTTGTGAGTACTCACAATTGAAGGCTTCGCCGTTGAATATTGAAGAGTGACCGCCGGCAGCTCATTTGTACCTGTGGTTATTATTAGTGGGGGCGAAATCACTTTTTAGGACAGTAGCGTTGCTACGTCTCAGTTTTGAGCTAAGTTATTACAATTTACTGTTTTCTTCCTCTTGTTAATACTGCTAATGTTATCGAAATTTCAACAACATATAATTATTAAGTACCAAAATGTTTTAATTGTCTTTTTTTAATTGTCGTTTTAGGTGAAAACATAAAGATTAAGAAATATAGGGTTAGTACTCTAGTTTATGCATATGTTTGATTTGATGAAGAAATGAGAGCTTAATATATATTTGTAAAACCAATATTTTTTGTAAAGTCTTTAGAAATACAATTTATGTAAAATGACCTAGTGTATTAATTCATTCGTTAATGTAAATAAAATGTTTAAAAGCTAAATCTAAAGACTGATCATAGAGTTGAAGACCATGAAGTATTCTGATATCGTAGAGCATGGAGACCGATTATAGAGTCAAGCCTTCAGTGCAAGTCACTCTACTATTAGACATAGCTCTGCGATTAAGTAGAATCGTAGAGTTCATATCTTCTGACAGGTTATGGCAATGTCGTACACCTAGGACATGACTGAAAATCCCAAGGATGATCCTCCCAAAGGGTGTCGATAAGAATAAGATATTTTCTATGTCAATATAAACAATTAATCATTCAATTCCTAGTATCATCATTATTTCTCTGTCAATATCAACAATTAATCATTCAATTCCTAGCATCATCAATATAAGAATTAGAGACGAGAGTACCTCAATATAATTAGGGACCTATTTCTTTTTTTCAGGGTTAGGGACCCTAAAATTTTTGGGGGTTATTTGTCTTCCTTTTTCTTCCTTTTTTTTTATGTATTTCCTTTTTTCCTTTACTTTTTTTTTACTTTATCATCAATGTGAGGCAAAAAAAAAGGGGCAACAATTATCTCTAAACTAATTAAAAACAAAAGGTTAAAGAAATAAAACAATTTTTATTGGATCCTACTATAGTGACCATAAGTTCACCATAGTTAATTCTATCATATCAAGATTATTAAATCTGTCTTCTTCTATTTTTTTGTTTTTGTTGTTGGAATTCATTCTTTTAAGTTAATTAATCTCATAAACCACAATATAATGTTTTGAATATATAATATTAGAATTTGTAATTTATCTATAAAAGTAGCTAATCAGTTGACTAAAAATTTCGAAGTTTGATTAATAGTCTCATAGTTCAGGAAAATTATATATATATATATGTATATATTTAAAGTTAGATTCACAACTCAAAAGTTGACAATGGTTGAAATATGATGTTGTGAAATACTATAATTGGGCAAAATAAATTTGAAAGAAGCACTCCAAGCGTTAATAAATAATTTTTTTACTGATATATTTTGACCTCCCTCTATAAGTGTTCTGGTTCCGCCACTGCTACACTCAAACATCCCAAAAATCGAATCCTTAACTTCATAAAAACCACAAGACAAGAGTTATCGCTGGGTGAATATTGATTTTATGTGTCTCGTGTATATGTTACATATTAATATTGTTTGATAAAGTTTCATTGTTTGGTGTTTCAAATGTCTTTGGATATGAAAAAATGATTCCATGCTTTTTTGGTTGACTTTTGAGAAAGACTAAACACAAGTCAAATATGCAATGACATTTTAACGAAATATTACTAAGGTCTTGTTTGCAAATATTATAATTTTGAGATTATAATCTCAAAACTATTAATTCTAAGATTAAATAGTCTTAATTACATGTTTCTTTAAGGATTAATTAAAGGATTAAATAAAAAAATATCGTTTAAACTATTATACCCTTATCAATAATAATATATTTTAAACTATAATTTAAACTTGTTTATACATAAAAAAATGATGACCAATTAATTAAAAACATTTAAATAAGTGGCAGGGATTATATATATAGTAAATGTAAAAACATTTTATTAAAGTAAAAACAAAAGTAATTTTCTTTTACTTTACTTTCGGCTGATTGACATGATGTTGTCGTTGACTGCTTTCTGCTTTTGCCGAAAGCTGATGATGGCTGGGGCTATCACTGTTGATAGCTGATGAGGTCCGTCTTCTGGCAGTGCAGACGCCGGAGGGTGCTGTTGATCATCTTCTTAGATGGATCACCATCCCATACTTAAAAAACTCAAAGTGTTAGAGTTACTCAGGCTTTGTTCAGTTGTAACAAACCTCACCTGAGGTCCCCTCTCTCCCTTTTCTCTCTAGTAAACGAAGAAGAAACTTGTTGCTTCCTTCTTTTAGTAAGATAAAGAAGAAGTTCTTCGTACTTCTCTCTTCCCTTAAATATTTAATATATATATATATATATATATATATATATATATATATATATATATATATATATATAGATTGAGGTTAATTTTGTCTAAAAAAATTTAGTCCCAAATGGTAAGGATTATAATACCAGGCAAAACATGATATTAAATAATCTCACATATTAAGTTATTTTATAATCCCAAGAATAATAGTCTCAAGCTTAAATTTAAATACAAACAAGACACTTGAGATTAATAGTCCTATCCCAAGTGTCTATCCTAAGTAGGATTGAGCAAAAACGGGTATAACCGAATTATCGAACCGAACCAAAATAATTTAACCGAAATTATCTAAAAATTCGGTTATTTTTAATATTTCGGTTATATCCGAATTATTTTACGATTTTCGATTAGTTTATACGGGTATCATTTTTGGGTTATTCGATTAAACCGAATAACCGAACAAATCTCAGCCCACTAGCCCAGCCATTAGTCTTTTCTAATTCTCAACCCTCAGCCCAGCCATTAGTTATTAGCATTCAACCCACTAGCCCAACCATTAGTCATTTTTAATTCTTGAACTCTTAGTTCTCTCAGAGTCAAAGTCTCCAACTCTTTTACTCTTAGTCTCTCAGATCTCTCAACTGAACTCTCGGCCGAACTCTCAATTCTCAGGTCGTTGACTTATGTTTCTTCGTCTGAGAGGACTATGGAGTGGCAACCGTCCATGTCGTCAGCACCATCGTCAGAGAGGGCGGTCTTGCAGGAGAAACCTCTCTGACGGTCCTATAACCACCAGACCGCTGCTCATCTTCCTGGTCTTCCTTGTCTCATCCTAGACAAGTCCAACTCATCTTTCTTTCTTGCGAGACGACGACACATGATGGAGACCACCAGCGAGGCAGCGACTTCAGATTTCACTTATCGCACAAGATTACTCCTCCATAATCCTTCCCGATGCCTTGGGCTTCTCTAGCCTCCTCGTTATCCCCCAAATCCTAGTCATCCCAGTCATTCGGGTTTGATATCTTTGATGAATCTTGTTTGATTTTGTGCACTGTGCAGGGCAATATATTTGGCCATTTGGGGGAGACGAATTTCATTTTGCATTTGGGGCCATTTCGTTTGATCTCGGTTTGGTTTGATTTTGTGACGAATTTCGTTTTGATTTGTGTTTTTGTGTTTTGACGTTTTGTCATTTCATTTGACGTATTGTTTGATTGTGTGTTTCGTTTTGGCAATTTTAAAGATGATTATACTATACTCAATTTAGCCCCAAGCAGAAGTACACTGTATTTCAAAAAATTCTGAATGGATGAGCCTTTTTTCATTTTTTGTTTTCTAATTTTGACAGGTAAATGAAATCAACTTGTAAATGTATTTCTTAATTTCGGTTATTACCCGAACAATAGAATTTATAATTCGGTTATTCGGTACTTCGGTTATTCGGTTAATGAGTAATTCAGTTATTTGTACGGATACCAAAAATGAACAAATTTTGGTTTTTGGTTATAACCGAATAGACTATTCAGTTCGATTATAACCGAATGATCAGTCCTAATCCTAAGTGTAATCCTTACAAACAAACATATACTAAGGAAACATGTTGGAATAATAAGGCCTATTCTTTTTGCCCCTTTTCTATATCTATATATAGAATTTATTACTCCCTCCATCCCATTATATCCGACGTTCTATACATTTTTACATAGATTAAGAATAGATGTAATTTTACTATTTTATCCTTAATTAATACTGCGCTCTATCTTCTTTTTCATCTCTTCAGCCTGCTCTTTGTCTTCTTCTTCATCTCTTCAGCCACCTCCCCTGCCGTCACCATGACCGGCACTCCTTCCACCACCACCACCACAATTATAACCCCCTCCACAGCCACCGTTATAATCCCCTCCGCCACTATACCCACCCCCACCGCGACCCCCACTGCGACCTCCACCGCCGTCACCGCCACTGGTGCTGCCTTGAACTGGACCCTCTTTAGGTCCGGTGACATCAATAGCCATCGTCCAACGAATAGATCTGATAGATCTGACCTCTTCAGGTACTCAACGGATTCACCATCTTCGTGCTCCTCTTCGTGCTAGATCTGATAAAATTATTTTTCTCCTCTTCTTGCTCGCCAATCGTACGAAAAATAGGGAGAAGGAAGGATAGAGAGGGAAGGAAAATAGGCATTAATAGTGGTGGAAAAGGAAGGGTAGAGAGGGGAAAAATGCCAAAATATTCTTGGGATTGTAGAACGTCAAATATTTTGAAAAAAAAAATACCCTAAAACGTCAGATATAACGAGATGGAGGGAGTATTCGAGTATTAATATTTCCATGCTTTTTAAATGATTTTTTATGTAATATTTTAAATTTATTATGCATTAGACACTTTTAGATGATTTTTCCATAATTTTATATCAACTTTACTATTGGAATAATTATTGAGAAAATTGTAATGATTATATATTGGCTTAATTTCTCCACTATAATAATTAACTTTTTGAAGATGAAATCTCCTAATATATACAGATATTCTAACCATTATTTTTGTTGGGATGACATATATATGATTATTAAGTACTCTCTCCGTCTGAAGATAAAAATTATGATGGATTTTTTATGTATATTAAGAAGAAAAATAAAATGACAAAATTGTCCATAATAATGTCATTAGTCATTTCCAATGTAGGTGAGAAAGTGACTTTATAGCTTTTCAATTCAAAATATTTTCACCACATAACTAATTATACTTATTAAATATGGAGAGAGAATTAGAATAAGAAAAAATATGAGATATTTAATGCTAATGATATAATAGAAAAAATTGTGTAAAAATTTGGTTATTAAAGGAAAGTGAATATTAAACCTGAGACTACCCAAAATAGTAATAAAGACTTTTATCCTGGGACGGAGGGAGTACTAATTTTTTTTATAAAAAGAACCTAAGGTGTGCTATATATCATTACTCAGTTACAAATAAATTATTCTTATTTCTATTATCAATAACATGTAATTATCATTATTTTTGTTTCACAATATAGTTTCTTGTCAATTTGTTGAAGTAGAATTTAAAATTAATTTGATTCATGTAATTTTTATAATTAATAAGACTTTTTTATATAGTTTCTAAAATTAATTTGATTCATGTAATTCATCTCAATTTTAAGATTTAATATAAATAAATTAACTTAAAAAATTAACTCCAAGTACCTGCCTTGATTTCCTCCAAAAATGAATGCTAGAAATCACTTGCCTTAATTTTCTCCGAAAATAAATTAATTCTAGAAAAATTATCTCCTAAAATTTGATATTAACAAAGCAAAAATTATAGAACAAGATATTTACTCTCTTATACAGATATGCCCTCGTCAATAAAATAATGAGCCACCAGAATCACCACAATCAAATCTAATCATCAAGGATAAATCTGTCCAAAAGAAATAATTTATCAGTATCCATAATTTTTGTCCTGAAAATATCATGCTTATATTTTAATTTCATAAATAATCAATTTAATTATGAAAGTCAAATCAGGACATTTAAAGGGAGTATACTTCAAACTCCACTATAAATATATGGCCTCTTCATTTACAATACTACTTGTTGGGTCATGATATTCCTCCTATTGGGCCTTATGAATTGGGCTTATTTATATAATTAGTCAATTGGATCTCCACTATTGAGTCTTAAAGTTATTGGGCTCAATCCTTATATTTTAGGAACAATTACATTTTATATTACATTTTAAAAAATAATTACAACAATAGTGCACTCATTAATTATTTACACAATGCATTTAAATTTTTATTTACATTATTAGTGAATAACAATTATCTCTTACCGTTAATTATTATTTTTTATTAACACACATTCACATATGATGCACATCCACATATTTATAGTGCAGTTGGTAATGGACAGTGAAGCCAGAAACGATCCACCGCCAAGCGTGGATGTCGCCGTCTGCGCTAGCACAATCGCCGCATCAAAGTCGCGGTCGTACACTTGGTCTCCGCACGCGCAACAGAAGAGCTTCGCTCAATCGACGTCCACCGCGATGGCAAGTGCATACCATGCAGTAGAGAATGGGATCACCGTAGTCTGTTCCGCAGGAAATGATGGCCCTGATAGATCCACGGTAGTCAACGAAGTTCCTTGAGTCATAACCGTTGCTGCCACCACTATTGATCGAGATTTGGAGTCTACTGTTTTGTTGGGTGGAAACAAACTGATAAAGTAGGTATATATATATATACATGTCATCAATAAACTTTCTTCCTAATTCATACAAGATCCTCATCCTGATTCTAGGCGGTTCATTTGGGCAAATGCATGGACATTATCCTTGTTCCCTTGGTATGAAGGTAACCAAACCTTCATATTAAGGGAACAAAACTTTCATATCAAGGTAACCAATGCATATTTATATATACCAAGGTAACCAATTCATATATACCAAGGTAACCAATTTAGTGTTATTAGGTTACTAATTTATTTTAAATATGATACAGTTGGTAGCCAAACTTTTATGCAGTAATGTAACCAATTTATACTGCATATGTGTATGTAGATTGGTTACCTTGGTATAAAGGTTTGGTTACTTTAGTATAAAAATTTGGTGACCTTGGTACGAAGGTTTGATTATCAATATTACATTACACATCACTCTCTTATCTCTCTCTTTCCTATGCAGTGTTCTTATTTTCTTTTGAATATGAAATTGGAATTGGAATTTCCGGACATGAAGAAAATTTGAAAAAATAAATAGCTATGCTTCTATATCCAGTTGTTGAAGTTTGACTAATATTTTCTCTGCGAGTCCACTGTAATATTTGAAGATGAAAGTTTCTACTTGAGGTGGCTCGAACCAGATTACAATAGCGGCCAATGCTCTGCCCTCTCTTCGTTAAGAAAGGAAAAGTTTGTAATACATTTCGGATGTACAAGTAATTTGTTTTGTTTGGGCTATTGGACTTACTGACATAGAGTAAGTGAATATTATGAATTTGAATTTATTTTTGTTGTTAGATCCCAAATATTTGAATTTGAATTTGAATTTGAATTTGAATTATTATTAATGGCAGTTATTTCTCCTTGATTTTAGGTTCCTTATTAATGTGAATTGTACTATTTTTGTAATATAGGTCCTAATTACACTCTTTTTATAATTATTTTGTTGATGCACTAATGATGTAATTACTTTATAATTGTTGTATATTTCTGTAAAGAACCCTATATTATATCTCCTTAATATTGGACCGGGTCAAGGGATTGGTCCATTAGATCTTTTAATATCTAAGTTTTTGACTTGTAATGATGAAAAATGAGAGCTGTTGACCAAAGGTCTGCATATCATTAATGTGGATAGGATTATATTCGGCCGGCGACATGTACAGTGAGAAAAAGGTGACAACCTGCATGCATCCGACTGAGATCAGGGAGAATTAGGGGACTGTGTCAGATAGAAGTTGGTGGCACGGTAAACTGGGCAAGAGAGTATAATCTAACAAAAAAATCCCCAAGGGAAGGTACGCACATACACAACACACATTTTTTCTTATCTCTCTAACACTAGACATTTTTATCCTCCATTGTTAACCCTTGCAACGGTCTATACTGACTCTCACGCCTGAGCTATCCCCCGACGGTCCAGCCATCAAGCTTTTGGTGTTGACTGTGTTTACTGTGCAGGATCGGGACGTCTTACGTGATTGGGGCAGTAGATCTTGGCATTAAAATTGGCGCTAGAAGGAGGGCTGAGTTCTAGTGTTCAAGAGTTGGCAATCACAAATATTTATTTGTTCTACGTTTTCAAAGATGGGGAAGAGTAGAGCAGATACACCTGAAGGACGGCTGATGGCTGTTAGTGAATCAGCACCACGAATACCTGTCAAGGAGCGTTTGGGACCTACAATGAGTGTTCATGCCAGCACAACGTCCAAACGTTCGCATGAAGATTCTCATCCAAGGGCTGTGGGCAAAGCTAAGAGAAAACTAGTCTTCGCGACATAGAACTTATGAAGGAACTTATGAAGCAACGACAGGATATAGCTGAGCAGATGTCCCGGATGGCAGAGTTGAGGGATGAAGAGTCTAGTTATGTTCAGTTTGAAGGACGTGGGCATCGGAGTGGGAAGGAGCCGGTTCATTCAGGACGAGAATCTCGGGGCTAGCATCGCGAAAGAAGAAGATCGAGAAGTCCTACTCCTCAAAGATCGAAGAGGGCACATCACCCTATCGATTCTAAAGAGCAAGGTCGAAGTGAACGAAGTGGCTGATCCAGGGAATGTACTCCGGAGAATACAAAGAAGGCGCTCATTGTTACGCATTCTCATCACAGCCATAGAGCCCAAAGTCGAAACAGATCTAGGGGCCATACACCAGAAAGTCCATTGGGGGCGCGATGCTCTGTGGAGCATCATCATCGTAAAAGTCCCTCGAGAGTTAGGGGTTCTATGGTAAAAGATCGATCCACCCGAAAGAAGAAAGACTCCCCGGAGAAGGAGGCGTCGTCTCAACTAGAGGGGGTAGATTATTTGGTTAAAGAGTTGAAGGAGCTCCGAAAGCAGTTAGCAGAGGTGCAGCAGGTGAAGGACACCCCGGGGAAGAAGGCGTCTCCTTTTTTCTCGGATATTCTTAAAAAGAAGGTAGATATCACCAAGAAGCTGCCACGCATGGAGAGTTACGATGGGTCTGGAGATCCTTATGACTATATCCAGGCGTTTGACCGGCTGATGGATTATTATGATTTTACTGATGCTGCCAAGTGTCACACATTTGTCACCATGTTGAGAAAGGATGCGAGACAGTGGATGGGGACTTTACTGTCAGATTCAATTTCCTCTTGGACCGAGCTTTGTTACAAGTTTTATGCCCGCTTTGGGAGCAACCGAAGAAGGGGGAAGCCCACAGGTTCTCTGGCACAGGTCAGACAATTCACTGATGAGTCTTTGGGTCAGTACGTGAAGAAGTTCAGGGAAGCAGTAGGCTAGGTGTTGGACCTCAACGATCTGCAGGCTGTAGGTTTATTTCAGAACGGGCTGGATCTGGTAAAGTCTAAAAAGTTGGTGAAGAAGCTGATGTTTCACCATCCGAAGAGTTTGGCAGAAGCCTTCGATAAGGCAGAGGGTTATATCGTGGTGGAGGAGGCCATGAATAGCCTTAAACTACCTTCCTCAGATCGAACAAAGGAGGCCAATACTCCCAAGACCGAGAGCGATCAAAAAAAGGTGGGGGGGTATAATGATCGGTCGGAAGGCAGTTCAAAGAAGTACAACAACTCATGGCGACAAGGAAGTAGTCGTCCACCCGTGTCTGCCCCGAAGGTGAATAAGGTTTACACTAAATTGAACATGGATAGGTCGGTGATTTTGGACCAGATCAGAAACCAGCCATTCTTCGAGCCACCTCATGATAATTATAGAACATGGAAGGGAAATTCTCGAAAATATTGTGGCTATCATCAAGCCGCGGGCCATGATACTAATGAGTGTTGCAATCTGAAGGATTTCGTGGAAAAGAAGATTCAAAGTGGTTTGTTGGTTCAGTATATGGCCGGGAGGGACCAACAAGATCAGCATAATGTTGATCGTACTGTTCAGACGGTTCAAATGGTTCCACCCATCCAAAATGCTCCAATACCACCGCCAAGGCTCGTCGTTGATGTAATAACCGGTGGGACAGCAGGGAAGTTAGTAGGGAAGAAGAGGAGAGGATATTTGGATTCGGTCATGTTTGTGGCGGGTGCTCCCCTGAAGACCGACAGAGCATTTCCAGGAACTGTTATATCTTTTACCGATGCAGATTATCCTTCAGAGCCCATCGAACCACATGAAGGAGCGTTAGTGATCACTGCACAGGTAGGCTCAGTGGATGTGAAGCGTATGATGATAGACAATGGGTCTTTTGTGGATATTCTGTATGCCCATGCTTATCAGAGGATGCATCTTGATGGACGAAAGATGGAGGTCGGGCAAGAGGCTCCCCTATATGTCTTCAGCAACGATCCGGTCAGAGTGGCAGGGACTATTGAGTTACCGGTCATCTTCGGTACTGCTCCACAACAGGTAGAAATAACATGTAAATTTTATGGTGTGCATGTAGATTCTGCCTACAATGCCATACTGGGAAGACCTACCTTGACTGCTCTCCAAGCAGTGACTTCCATTCCTCATTTCAAAATCAAATTCTCTACATCACATAGAGTGGGAGAGGTAGCAAGAGATTTGGATCTGGCCCAACGCTGTTATCAGAATGCTGCCATTTCCTCGGGAGTAGGGGTCAGCAAGCATAAGCAAACCATGGCAATTGAGATCGAGCCCTTCACTGAAAGCAGCTCGGAGCCCTTGGTAATTCTTGCAGGAGAGACAGAAGAGATTGAGCTGGTCCTTGGAAAGAAATACAAGACGGTGAAGATTGGTTCAGGTTTGCCGGAACCTTTTCGGACAAATCTTATAGAACTTCTCCGCTGCTATGCAGACATCTTTGCATGGGAGCCACAGGACATGCCTCGGATTAGTCAAAAGATTGCCGAGCATCGGCTGGATGTGGATCCATCAAAGAAGCTAGTTCGACAGAAAAGACGGATTTTTGCACCCGAGCGTCAAAGAATCATTGATGAGGAGATCGCGAAGCTGATAGCTGCTGACTTCATCTTCGAAATCGACTATCCAGAGTGGATGGCGAATGTAGTGCTGGTAAAGAAACAGAATGAGAAATGGAGAGTTTGCATTGACTACACAGATCTGAACAAAGCATGCGCAAAGGACTTCTATCCTTTACCCCATATTGATCAACTTATTGATGCGACTTCAGGGTATGCACTACTAAGCTCTATGGATGTTTTTTCAGGTTATCATCATATTTCTATGTGCAAGGAGGACATCCTAAAGACAACATTTATCACACACCGATCGGTGTACGCCTATAAAAAGATGACCTTCGGCCTGATAAATGCTGGAGCCACTTATCAGAGGATGATGAACTTTTTCTTCCATAAGCAGCTGAGAAAAAACATGGAGGTGTACGTGGATGACATGATCGTAAAGAGTACGATGGTTCAGAAGCATTTGGATGATCTGGAGGAATGCTTTCAAACAGTCCGCCATCACAAATTGAGGCTCAATCCGGCAAAATGCACCTTCGGCCTTGGTGCAGGAAAGTTTCTGGGATATCTGGTCAGTCAGAGGGGCATCGAGGCCAATCCGGAGAAAATCCAGGCCATTCTTGACATGAAGACTCCTCAGTCGTTCAAAGACGTCCAACGTCTGACTGGCAGGATTGCAGCTTTGAGGAGGTTCATGTCCAAATCTGCGGAGAGATGTTTGCCATTCTTCGACACACTGAAGGGGCCGAAAAATACGAAGATGTTCCAATGGACTTCAGAATGTGAAGATGCCTTCCAAGACATACTCCCCTATTGGTAATGTCTATCCCAGAAGAGACCTTGTATTTGTACGTTGCAGCGAGTTCGTTAGCGATTGGAGCAGTGCTGGTTCGGGAAGTCAGTGGTAAGCAACATCCAGTCTATTATGTCAGTCACGTCCTACGAGATGAGACGCTGAAACCAGGTATCCAAATATTAAAAAATTTGCCTTTGCTTTAATAATTGCTAGCCGAAAGCTTCGGCAATATTTTCAAGGCCGGCTCTTGGTCGTCTACACGGATCAACCACTGAAGAAGGTAATGGGTAAGCCGGAGGTTTCGGGGATATTAGCAGCATGGACTATGGAGTTGTCCCAAATTTTCATTGAATATCATCCCCGAACGGCTATCAAGGGTCAAGCCCTTGCAGATTTTATGGTGGAGTGTACATTCACCGAAGCAGATACTGAGCTGCCAGAAGCACAGACGTCTGATCGACCAGTTGCAATTCTTCAACACGGTCAGAGTGCATGGACACTGTATGTAGATGGGTCCTATACGGTGAATGTTAGTGGGGCAGAGATTATCTTGACAAGTCCAGAAGGATTCAAGGTACATCAAGCAATCAGATTTGGGTTTAAAGCAACAAACAACGAGGCCAAGTATGAAGTAGTGCTGGCAGGAGTTCGACTGGTGAAGAGTCTAAAAGTCCAGAAGCTGATCATTTACAGTGATTCTCAGTTGGTCGTCAAACAATTATCGGGATTTATGAAGCTCGTGGGACCAGGATGATCAAGTATCTGGCAGAATTAAAAGACCAACTTCAGTACTTTGTTTCTTACGAGTTTCAGGGCATAGAGCGTAACGACAATTCCATTGCTGATGCACTGTCGAAGTTGGCCACTACGGACGCGGATGTTTTCAATGGATCGGTTTATTTGGGAGTTTTGGATCAGTTGAGTATTCAGCATGAAGCAGTGATGTGTATCGAACGATCTAACTGCTGGATGACTCCCTACATCGAATATTTGGCAGATGGCGTCCTTCCTTCGGATCAGATGCTGGCAAAGAAGATCAAGTACAAGAGTGCCAACTTCATTCTTATTGATGGGGATCTTTATCGAAGGAAATTTTCATCACCATTATTGAAGTGTCTGGTTCCGTCTGAAGCTGAGTATGCTCTTCGGGAAGTCCACGAGGGCATTTATGCAGATCACATGGTTGCTAAGTCACTGGCATACAAAGTTCTTCGGCAAGGGTACTACTGCCCAACGATCTTCAAGGAAGCCACAGAGTATGTGAAGAAGTGTGAGAAATGCCAGCTCAACAGTCCGATCCTACATCAGCCACAAGAAGAGCTATACTCGATTTTATCTCCTATACCCTTTGCTGTCTGGGGGGTTGATATACTGGGTCCGTTGCTGAAAGCTAAAGGATAGGTTAGTTTTGTCATAGTTGCTATTGATTACATGACCAAATGGGTAGAGGCGAAGCCACTTCGGTTGATAACGGAACAAGAGTGTTTGAAGTTCATGAAAGAATCCGTAGTGTTTCGCTTCGGGATTCCTAAAATGGTGATATCGAACAACGGGCGCCAGTTTGTGGGATCGAAATTTGAAGGATTTCTGAAAGAGCTGGGGGTTCAACACAGAAAGACTTCAGTGGCTCATCCACAGTCGAATGGGCAGGTTGAGGTGACCAATAGAATGCTGCTGAATGGGATCAAACGCAGACTGGACGAAGCTAAAAGAAGATGGTAAGAGGAGCTGCTCAGTGTGCTATGGGCCTACCGGACTACACCGAGGACCACCATAAGGGATTCACCTTTTTGATTGGCCTATGGTACTGATGCCTTAGTCCCAGTCGAAATTGGATCTCCAAGTCTTCAGGTCAGTCATTTAAAAGAGATCTACAACGACGAAGGACTGGAGGTCAACCTGGATCTGTTAGAAGAAGTCAGAGAGGTAGCTTTGCTCAAACTGGCAGCTTATCAACGAAGAGTTGCTAAGCATTACAACAAGGGGATTAAGCTTCGCAGATTTGAAGTAGAAGACTTCGTCCTCAGAGAAGCCGAAGAATCTACGCCTCAAAACACGGGAAAGCTGATGCCAAATTGGGAAGAGCCATATGAAGTGACTGAAGTACTCAAGCCCGGAACTTACCGACTGAAGGCATTGGATGGATCCGAGATTAAGAACACTTGGAACACTGGCAGACTCCGAAAATATTTTCAGTAGAGATCGAGTTAGTTTGCCGAAAGTCTATACATGATTGTTCACCATCAATAAAAAGTCACTTTTTCACAACCGATCTTCTTCCTATTTGTCCTAAGTTCACAATGGTGTAAGGAGGTATGGTAGGACTCGCTGGCCATTCAATGGCAGCCCATTTATTTGTTACCCTGTGTGGTAAACAAATCCTATGGTCCTTTTAATATTGTTTTTACCAAGGGGGTAAATCAATGGGCACCGAAGTAAGGAGGTATGGTCGGACTCGTTGGCCATTCGATGGTAACCTTTTTTGGCATGAGTGCCCTTATGGGTTTGATTTACCGTGAGTGGTAAACAAATCCCACGATCCTTTTTTATATTGTTTTTACCCCGAGTGGTAAATCAATGGGCATCGAAGTAAGGAGGTATGGTAGGACTCGTTGGCCATTCGATGGCAGCCTTATTGGCAGGAGTGTCCTTATGAATTTGTTCTACCCTGAGTGGTAAACAAATTCCATAGCCCTTATATACTTGTTCTACCCCGAGTGGTAAACAAGATCTTGATGGTGCAAGGAAGATTAACCGAGTTCACCTCACACATGACCTGTCTCACACTTCGGAAACGATAAGTATGAATTACTTTATTTTATGCAAGTGTTAAGTTCGGTTCGGTTCATTTCATTTCTTAACTTAATTGCTATACACCTTATCTGATTTGCAGTTTAAGTTAAATTCATTCAATATCATTAAATTATTGACAAGAAACGAAGTAAACAGAAGTCATAGTAAAGAAAATTAAAATTTCATTAAACACTTAAACAAGTCCACTAAATTTCTTTACAAAATTGTTACACAAAATCCTAAAGATCATAAGCAGCAAGATCATATTTATACATCATTTTCAAAATCGAGAAGGCCGGATCTAATTGGGCTGCCACCAGGTTTTCCTTGCATTGACCTCGACAATCTTCGTATCCTTCATAGTATACCTTCAGAATCTTTGCGCTAAGCTCGTTAGACGTACGATAGTCCGCCTGTATCTGCTTACGCAGCTCTTCGGTTAAAGGAGGATCTTGCTCTTTAAGCGCTCTCATCTTGCTACGAAGTTTACGACGTTTGGCCCTATGTGTTTTCCTATCATCCCGAGCCTTCGTCTGAACTTCGCCAAGTTGTATTGACAAGTTTTGATTAGCTGCAGCAAGCTCCTCGTTGGTGTTCTTCAACGCTTCGGTCTCTACAACAAATCTGACATTCATGTTGGACAATTTTTGTTCACTGGATCTTGTCATCTTCAGTTCTTTCCTGATCGAGACCAACACATCATGAGTTTCCCTCTGGACACTTTCATTGGCACGAAAAGCGGATTCGTGTTCCTCTCTCTCCCGAGCCAATGTGGCCTTCAACATGTTGTTCTCCCTTCTCAGAGTCTCTTCATCGGACTCAGCATTTATATGCCTAGGACGTAAACGCCCGAAGACTGCATTCGCCTACACATATTAAAACAAGTAAAAAAATATTTAACCAAGAAAACCATCATTTACCTTTGCCAAATAACTCCTGCCTTCATCAAGAAAATTCCCGTTCGTATGGTTATCAAATCGATGATCGTCATTTTCCTGAACGAAGGCGTCAAAGAGTTGGAAGGGAAAATTGGCGTTATACCGAGGCCACAAGGTCGGCACTCCAGTAGCCTCATCATGGAATTTTTGTGATGATGAGGGTATTGGGCGGGAAGACATTGGTTGGTCACGAACGGGAGAAGGATCCATGTATACATTTTCGGTGGAAGATGATTGAGCTGGAACAGGGTCGTGAACTGGTGAATGTATAGGTGGTGAGCTTGGATAACTGTCAGATGGTCATTTCCTCTTTCGAGATGGAGTTACAGTGGGTTCAGTTTGTTCTCCTTCATTAATAGTTCGAATCTCCACTGAAGCCATTGGAGGATGAACACTCGAAGAAGGTATCCTAAGCTCATCGGGGGTTAAAGGGGTAATTTTGGTTTTCAGCTTTTTTACTTGAAGAAGTTGTCTTCGATCATCTGTAGATAGGTCGAGTAGACTCCTTCGTACGTTTGGTGGTGGCAGGTCAACAGTTGGCGGTACCAATTCAACAATTGGTGGTGTTGGGTCGACGTTTGGTGGTGGCAGATCGACAGTGGGTGGTATTGATTCAACTGTTGGTGGTATTGGATCGATAGGTGGGGGTATCGGGTTGACATTTGATTCAGATTCAGAAAAAGCTTCGGAATCCGATGGTATAGAGATCTGTTTGGGCTTTCGGGCGGCCTTCTTCCTTCGACGTGGTTTGAGTTATATTTCTGGTAAAATGGACTCTTCGGCTTCTGATTCAATGGTTTAGAATTCAACATTGGCTTAAGGAGCTTCGGTAGGAGGAGCTTCAGTGGGTGGTTTTTCTTCAGGAGATTCTCCTATCAATGAAGTCTCAGGCTCTTCGGTGGATTTCCCAGATATGAAATCTTCAAAGTTCTTCTCCTCCTCAGGGCTAGGCTTAATTAAAGACACTGAAAACGACGACAACCCATTTGTGAGTACATGTATTATCAGAAATTCCAAGGAAATAGAAATGAGGATATGAACTTACATTTATGGCCATACAACCATGCTTGCTTAGATAGAAGTCCGTATTTCCATTCTTCCTTCAGAAAATTATCAAAAAGATCTATCATGTCAACTATACGCTCTTCTGAAATATCCCCGAAGTCAGCAAAAATCTTCTCATCAGTAGCCCAGTTCGGAATAGTGGAAATTTTTGGCCCCTTAACGAAGAACCACTCTTTGTTCCATCCTTTGTTACTTGATGGGGTAGTTACCAGCGAACGCCTTTCGAATTTTTCACCCGTCTTCAACGACTGCTTACCTATAACTTTGAATCCCTTTTCACGAGACTGACTAATCTTGTACACAGTGAAAAAGAAGTCGAGAGTAGGTTCGACCCCAACTTCATGGCAAAATGCAATGAAGGCTACGATGTGTATGTAAGAGTTCGGCACCAATTGGGCGAACCCGACACCGACGAACCCTTGAATGGTCAACAGAAATGGGTGAAGAGGAAACTTGACCCCTTTTTCAAGAATAGTTGCAGCAACTGCTGTCCATCCCTCAGGTCGTTGGTACATCCTTTCCTCAGCCCTAGGAGCTCTCACTAAGTGGGTATCCGGAATATGGCACCGATCTCGAATTTTTCGTAATTCCTTCTCAGTGATCGTTGACATAGTATTGGCATGGGTAAAAAGTTTCTTAATCCTAAAAAATTCAGAAGGAGCAGGTCGAGGTTTAGGAGGCATTTTTTTTTTATCTAAAGTGGCAGTTTGGGGGTTAGAACTCGAAGCTTCTTTGCCGAGGCTGGGGTTAGGTAGAACTGTAGTGTTGGGGGTTGCTCAAATGGGAGAATTTTGGTTGGTGTTTAGGTTTGCCATTGATCATATTTTGCAGAGAAAGCAAGGAAAGCTATGGAAGAAAGGAGAGAACTCAGAAGGTCCGAAATTCAAATTGACAGGTAAAACTGTCAAAATTGGTAAAGTTCACCTTTTATATTGGCGGTTACACAGTAATCGATGGCGGCACATTAAGTTGACAGTCATGATCACGAATTTGAAAGGTTGCGTCCGGATTGAATTTTAGACATTTAACAGGTTGGACTTTTCAATTGAGTTTCTGATTTTAGTCCATCTTTTCAATTTATTTTTATCCTTAACCATTTGGGCCTTGGTAAATTTCAGTTTGGGTTTATTTCAATCCTATCAAACCCAATAAAGTCATAGACCATTTATAGTTTTCCATTAAATATCCTATTTAAATAGAAAACTAGGGGGCAATGTTGGGTCATGATATTCCTCCTATTGGGCCTTATGAATTGGTCTTATTTATATAATTAGTCCATTGGATCTCCACTATTGGGTCTTAAAGTTATTGGGCTCAATCCTTATATTATATCTCCTTAATATTGGACCGGGTCAAGGGATTGGTCCATTAGATCTTTTAATATCTAAGTTTTTGACTTGTAATGATGAAAAAGGAGAGCTGTTGACCAAAGGTCTGCAGATCATTAATGTGGATGGGATTATATTCGGCCGGCGACATGTACAATGAGAAAAAGGTGACAACCTGCATACATCCGGCTGAGATCAGGGAGAAGTAGGGGGCTGTGTCAGATAGAAGTTGATGGCACGGTAAACCAGGCAAAAGAGTATAATCTAACAAAAAAATCCCCAAGGGAAGGTACGCACACACACAACACACATTTTTTCTTATCTCTCTAACACTAGACATTTTTATCCTCCATTGTTAACCCTTGCAACGGTCTATACTGACTTTCACACCTGAGTTATCCCCCGACGGTCCAGCCGTCAAGCTTTTGGTGTTGACTGTATTTACTGTGCAGGATCGGGGCGTCTTACGTGATTGGGATGTGGCAGAGGATCTTGGTGTTAACACTACTCATAATACAATCTTAATTAATTTTCTATAGTGTTAGTTATATATATATATATATATATATATATATATATATATATATTTAATTTTCCAATTTTTTTTAAAAAAAGATTCTCTGCAAATTAATAATGGAGAGAAAAAGCTCCATTGTGGTTCTATTCAAATTGGTTGCAAGTTTGATGGTTATGACAATATTGATGGGCATGGCTACTAGTAATCTCAAAGTGGCACAAGGCTTCATAGTCATAATCCAATGTGACTTGGCATCTTGTGGAAAAATATGTAGGGATGCATACAAGGAAAAATTGATTAGCTTCAAGTGTCAAGAGTTGCCTCCTTATTTGGGGGAAGGATCTGTTTGTGAATGCCTTCATAAACCTGCACATAATTTGAAGGGCATTGAGTCAACCATACTTTATCTTCCTCCTTCATAAGTGAGTGGACTTGGTTCAACTTTTTATTTATAGATGAAAGTTTTTGGTTTAATGGATTTTTTAATTTTTATTTATTTTTAATCAATAATAAATTTGCAAGATTTACGTTTTTTATCGATATTTATCGGTATCTAGCTACTGTACTGATTATCATATACAGTTGTCATTGTTCACACATCACACGGGGCAATGCTGAGCATATAACCATTTTTATGGTAAAAGACTATTGATCTAACTACTCGATCCGCAATTTTTTTGGAGTCCTTCTACAGGGACATTTTCTTTGGACCTGATTATTGGACATGTCTAATTTTTTTATTTTTTTTGCTTTTCTTGTGATTCTCAAAAAATGTATCCAAATTACACCTAAAACACTATATTCTGTAAAAATTCTAGTTGGAATAAATATTATACATTTTTTGGGAGTCACGAGAAAAAGAAAAAAAAAACTTGGGCAGGTCCAATTTTCGGATCCAAAAAACATGTCCGCCTAAACTTATGATTTTGTTGTTCTCAAAAGATGACAATAAGTACATAAAGTAAATAACAAATACTCCCTCCGTCCCAGAATAAAAGTTCTGGTGTACTTTTCACGCATATTAAGAAGAGGAATAAAATGACAAAATTGACCATAATAATGTCATTAATTATGGAGAGAGAATTAGAATAAGAAAAGTATGAGATATTTAATGCTACGGGCATAATAGAAAAAATGTGTAAAACTTGGGTTATTAAAGGAAAGTGAACATTTAACATGGGACTACCCAAAATAGTAATAATGACTTTTATCCTGAAACGAAGGGAGTATTTTATTTGACAGGGTCCATTAATATAAAAAATGAATTGATATTCACACGGCTGAAAGTTTAAGCATATAGCAATTATTTTTTATGGACAAATTTGCTCCTCCTACTAAAATTGTGTGCACTTAGCTGGTGTGTATCGATTTTCATCTCTTTTCTCCCCTAAATATGGATTAATACTTTTAATTTTTAATTTTTTTCCACTTTGAGGGATTGTTTTCCCAAATTTTTAATTATGGAATTAAACATTTATTTTTTTTCCACTTTGCAGATTGTCTTTTTATTTTTTTCAATTAGGGGATTAAACTTTTACTTTTTTTTGATTACGTCTAATTGATAGTGCCAAGTCAGAAAATTGATGATATAGCAACAACACGTGACTAAAAAATGTTTGTGTAATATTAAGTCTCATTTTAATATTTATTCAATTATTTTTTTGTATCAAAAAGGTTAAATATAAGACCATTATAAATTTTTTAAAGTAAATTTTAATGACAATTTTACCCTTTTTGGTATAAAAAATTAATTATATTGATTATTGATGATTATGAAATAAACTTAAAGTTCAATGTATTAATCTATATTTAGTCCTTTCTTTTTGTATACCAAAAAGGGTAAAATTGTCATTATATTAATTATTGATGATTATGAAATAACAAGATTTTAATTAGTAGTACATTTATACATTTTAAAATATTTATCATTATATTGATTACTGATTTTTTTTAAACAAAGTTTGTAATGGATTAAATTCACTTTAAAAAATTAGTAATGGTCTTATATTTACACTTTTTGGCATAAAAAATTAATGGAATATATGTTAAAATGAGACTCAATATTACATATAAGTAATGTTTTAGTCGCATGTCACTGTCATATCATCAATTTCTGACGTGGTTAGACGTAATCAGAAAAAAAAATTATAGTTTATTTCTCAAAGTGGAAAAAAATTAAGAGTTCAATTCCCTAATTGAAAAAATTGAGAAGACAATCTTTAAAATTAGAAAAAATAAAAAATTCAAGATATTAATCTAAATTTAAGCCTAAAGTTAAATGTACATAATAAAATAATACGTGCCTTACACGAGAATTGAACTAGTAATAGTAAAAGAAGAAGAGGTTTTAAAATAGGCTTAAATATGAATTACTACCCTAAACTATGGACCATATTTCATTTCGGTGATTCACCTTTCAATTTTGTCAATTAGATGATTGAACTATTAATTTTTTTCACTTGCATTCAATTGGGTCTGTCACGTCAGAAATGACTGACGTGACCGTTTTGGTGGGTCAGAGTTAAGCTGATGTGTAAAAAAAAAGAATATTTTAATTTTTGATTAAACTTTTATTATACATTAAGGGGTACAATTGTCAAATCACCTTATATTAAATATTAATACCAACTAAAAACAATAAAAGGCTAAATAAACAAACAAACAAACAAACAAGCAAAACTATTCAAACAAACAAATAGATCAAACTTCGATCAAACAAATAAATAGATACAAAAACCAAACAAACAGACAAGCAAACAAACTTCCTCAACTTCGATCAAAGCTATTCAAATCTCTCCTCCCCCAACTTAGATCAAAGCTATTCACTCAATAAAAGTCTAAAACCATCAGATCTGAAGAAATCGATCATCACTCACAGAAAATGCCTAACTTCAATAAAAAACAGAGTACTCAACCGGACAACCACGCCGCCGCCGTATCCGACTTCGGGCTAAACTCACTCTTAGACGAGTCAGGCTCTCCCAACCACCGCGTCGCCGAGTATTGTGCGTCGGAAGTGGTCGAGACCCGAAAAGTCAACTTCAAGTCCGGCGGAGGTTCACCCGGAAAGATTTACCGAGGTGGGTTCAATCGGTGGTCAGTGAAAAATGGACGACAGAGGCTTTCAATTCAGAGCTGATGAGGTACGACAAAATTGATGAGGGTTTTCTGTTGTGATGGTTGAAATTATTGGTTATGGTAGTGGTGATTTTGGAGAGAGAAGATGAAGGAGAGGACATGGTGATGGAGGAAGAGAGAAGGAATTACAAAGTTGTGGAAGCTAGCTTCGGTTTTGTTTGGAGAAGATCTGAGTTTCGTGGATGAATGAGATTTTTGGGTTTGGTGTGATGAATTAAATATTTGGATTTGGTAATTTGGTTTTTCAAAAAGATTTTTGGATTTGGTAATTTGATTTAATTAAAGGATTTTTGATTTTATGATTCAATTTGAATAAATTAGTAGTTAAGTGGAATTGATATTAATGTTAGATGTAATATTTAAGCATTTACATGTTTACCCTTTATTTACTCAAAAATATATTAAAAAATTATTTAATAATATTTTTTATTACACATGTGTAGTAATTGACCACGTCAGCATACCACGTCAGCAATTTCTGACGTGGCAGACCCAATTGAATGGAAGTAGAAAAAATTAATAGTTTACTCATCTAATTGACAAAATTGAAAGGTGGATCACCGAAGTGGAATATGCATGTGACACCCCCAAAATAGGTATACAACACCCATTCTGAGTCGCTAAATATATGGTACAGAAAGCAAACTACAACTTTAATAATACAATTGTCGTGCAAAATACGACAACACATACTGTGAGTTTAAATACAAATATTGTCTTCTAGACAATATTCACACTCAAATAAGTCCTCGTTACAATTATTCAAACACTATTTTATAGAAATAGTGAGGACTGCTAAAATATCTTTCTAGAACCATCACTCCGTACCCCGACTGGTTCCTGTTATGTTCTCATCTCCTGAGAAAAATAGAACAAAAAGAAAAAGGGTGAGCTCAACTAGCCCAGTAAAGAATATTATGACTAAGATAATATACAACAAATTAACGTAAGTCTTCAACAGGGAAAAATCTGATAAAATATAATAGCCAACAAGTTTTAGATCAACAACTGCAGCGGAAAACAACAATCCATTAGAAGAGTCAAGTAGAGAATGAGTTCTACTATCTTCTAAGATTTAAAAGTCCATCATCAATATTTTATCCCTGTAACAACAATCAAAATACATCTTTAATCAAATATTCATCTTTGCACTACAGGCCAAAGATATTCATTTGTATCACCAGTTGGTCATGTTCATCTCAACACCTGTTCATCTTTGCACTACGGGCCAAAGATATTCATCAGTTAATCATTTATCTTTGCACTACAGGCCAAAGATATTTAGTAATATCATCATTTAGGACTGAGGATGATGAAAAATATTTTAAAGAAAACGAATCCAGTGAAACGGAAGGACAAATAGTAGGGATTCATATAACAGTTTATCTAAGATCAATAATACTTCGTAAATACCAATTTTGAAGAAGAATTCAAAAATAAAGATCAAAACATGGATACAATCAAATATAGTAACCATAATAGACATCTTGGATAAAAAGAAGAAAATTTCATTTTTCGGTGAATAGTGTCGTATTCGTGAATAGTGCCATATACGTGAATAGTGTCGTATACGTGAATGGTAATCCCCACACAAAAAGTTCTAGATTTGATAAAAATTTAGATCAATACTTCGGCATAATGAAATTGAAGAAATAATATCATATATGAAGAAAATAATATCCCTTACCTCAAAATATCAATACTTCTGATCGGAATATCGGTATAAGGCTGAAGGAAACTTGAACTGATGAATAGAAACTCACAAAGTATATCTAAATACTCACAAAATACACTCAATAATCTAGAGAGAGAAAGAGAGAAAACTTGTTTCTGGTGTGATTTTCAATTCTAACTTAGCCCTCTATTTATAGGAAAATGTTAGCAGACTTGACCTGCAACCTGATGGCTTTACCTGCTACTATCCCCACCCACCACATTTAAAATAAATTCAGCATATTTCTTCACCAACCACAAGTGGGGTCCACTCAATTCTAGAATTTTCCACCAAAATCATTTATAAACCTAATTTCTGAATCAGTCACCTCTTAAAATTCATAACAAATCATACGTTCATTTTTAACGGTTCAAAATTTGTGGACATATACTCAACTTATATATATATATATATATATATATATATATATATATATATATATATATATATATATATAACATATCCAAAAATATCAATGATCCAACGGTCGGATTAAAAATTATAACTCACACAATATATCTCAAAAACACTGGTTTAATTTTTAATACCTTCATTCCGACAAAAATACTGATAAAACACCTCAACATTAACTCCTTCATATTTAACCACAATAAATATATCTAACATTTATATCCACATAAAATAAATATTTCCTTATCATATGAATCAATAATTAATTATTCACAAATAATATTACAGAATCACATTTATGACAACCAGGCCGTTCTCAGGAAAGAGGTGGCTTTCCAATAAGAATTTCTCCTTATTGGCGCGCAATTAGGTGACCAAACATTTCCTTGACAGAACTTTCTAGACATTGCCAATAATGCTATCTAATAATACTATTAAAATGATATGAATTATTGATATGATAATGGGAAATACTGTGCAGTGACAATTATTGAAACAACAATAATATAAAATATCAACGCAGCAATTATTGAATCAATAAAATAAAATATTGAACAGTAACTACTGTAACAATTATTGAGTAGTGACTTCTTACGTAAGGATCAATAATTCATCAATACTGTACATCCACACGTATTAATGTATTTTAACCACCGGGTATTCCAACAGTGTTAACGGTAACAACTACGCCGTTATTTATAAAAACTCAAACTTGTCATTTTCTTCATTCGACAGTTATTCTGTTATGGGCCCCACAAATGACTGTGCCGTCGTACGAATATTCTCCGACAACAAGAATATTTCACGAACAAACGAATATTCCCCGACAACAATGATTATTTTATAACCACTTGCATATTTTGCAAAATTTTCACATTTCACCCATAACCAGAAAATTATATCAAATTAATACCTTAATATTCACAAATATAATTAGAGAAAATTCGATTTTATTTATAATAAGTTGGGGTCTTACAATGCATATAGTTTAGGGTAGTAAATTATATTTAAGCCTTTAAAATAATAACTGGCATTTTAAAAATTAAAAAAGTTAGCCTATTGTATTTATAGTGATCTCACAACTTTTCCAAGCTCTTCCCTATATAGAAATAGAATTCCTTATTAAGTACTCCTTTTGTCCTTAATTATTTGACGTTTTAGAGTTTTTCATTTGTCTCTAATTATTTGACGTTTGTTCAAATATAGGAGAATTAATGATAAATTTTCCAAAATTACCCCTCATTACTCTGCCTATTTTTTTGATACTTTAAACTTTTTCTCTCTCCTTATCCCAACAAAACTCTCCTTGTCCTAACAAAAGATTTAAGAGTATTATAGACAATTAAGTACTATATTTAATGTTTTTCAATCATTTTTTTAATTCTTGTGTCCACCTCTAAAACGTCACATAATTAGGGACGGAGGGAGTATGAGTATAATTCTTGAACTGAATCTCTTAGGAAGTCGGATTATATCCTGACATTTTCCTTAGGACTTGAAAATTAAATGTAATTAGAAATCATAATCTTTGATTCCTTAAAATATTCAATTTCCAAATCAAATTCTTACGCAGGGTAAATATCTCCACATGAAATTTAGCCCACACATTGTAACCGCACAATGCTTACCCCTAAGAGCAAATCCAATGGTAATGTCAAAATGGCTATAGCCATTGCTATATTTTGGCACCAAAAAGTACTATTTGGTGCTAAAATAGAACCCAGTCTCCAGTGGTTGGTTTTATTTTAGCACCAAATTGTTTCAAATTTATCTAGATTTCTCATTTTACTATTATTTTATTATTATTATTATTATTATTGTAATAAATTATTATTATTAAAATTATTACTATTATTATTATTATTATTATCATTACTATTATAATTATAATTATTATTAGTGTTATTATTATTTTTATTTTTATTACTACTACTATTATTATAATTATTATTATTGTTATTAATATTAATATTATTATAATTACTATTATTGTATTATTATTATTATTAAAATTATTACTATTATTATTATTATTATTGTAATAAATTATTATTATTAAAATTATTACTATTATTATTATTATCATTACTATTATAATTATAATTATTATTAGTGTTATTATTATTTTTATTTTTATTACTACTACTATTATTATAATTATTATTATTGTTATTAATATTAATATTATTATAATTACTATTATTATTATTATTAAAATAATTACTATTATTATTATAATTATTGTAATAAATTATTGTTATTAAAATTATTACTATTATTATTATTATTAAAATTATTATTATTATTATTAGTGTTATTATTATTTTTATTTTTATTAATACTACTATTATTATAATTATTATTATTATTACTATTATTATTAAAATTATTATTATTATTATTATTAGTGTTATTATTATTTTTATTTTTATTACTACTACTACTACTACTATTATTATTATTATTATTATTATTATTATCATCATCATCATCATCATCATCATCATCATCATTGGTTCTATAAGATGACTATAGTCATCCTTGGTTCTATATTTAGAACCAAGTATAGCATTTTGCTATTTTAGAACTAATTATAGAAGTGGGTTGGATTTGAGTTTTTGACATTTGGTGCTATAATTTGACTATAGAACCAATTATAACACCCCCATTGGATTTGCTCTAATAAACGCATTACTAGCAGCTCATGCAAAGCACATGGTTTTATTTTTAGAAATATAATGTTTTTGAATTTTTATTATATTTTTTTAAAAAATAACTTATTGGATAAAGTAAGTAGCTTTTTATGTTTTCTTTAATTATTAAATCATGGTTGGTCAATATATTATATTTCTAATAATATTAATTATAATAACAATTTAATATTAAATAAGATGATCCTTGTAAGAAAATATTTTATTACTAAAAGTATATTATCTAACTAATAATAAAATCATACTTATATTTCAAATAGTACAATTATACTTGGATTTTAATAACAGTAATACATTCAAGTTAGATAACATATTAATAAGTATTATATTAATAATAATAGTTACTAATGTATAGTATAATTAATTAACTTTTAGTTTAATAATTGAATCATTTATTGGTCAATTTATTAAATTCATACCTATATATATCTTAATAATATTATTATTTAATACTGGTAAGGTGATTTTTATATAAAAAAATAGTTTCCTTCTAAAATTATATTATTTAAATATAATAAATTTACTTATAGTTAAAATTATAATCATGCTTATATTTTAATAATGTCAAACTATATTATCTAAACATTAATATAATATGTATTAAATGGCGTTATTATATATGTATCTCAATAAAAGTTTTAAATTAATATTATGTCGTATCCTTCTAACACTATATTAGTAATTCGTGTTTCTTTATAAAACTATGTTACTAATTATGTAGTTTCTCATTTAAATAGATAAATAATAATAATTGACTTAATGTAGGAAAACTTAAAGGCCGAACAAAAAAGGACAAACTAAATTGTCTAAATATTGTTATAAATGATAGATAAAATAAATTAAGAAGAGAACAAAATATATATTAATAATCTCTTGTATTCAATTGGTCATCCACAATTCTTTTAATATCAAATCAATTTCTCGGATGTGGTGTCTCTACAGCTTATCACTACTGTTCTCTCTATACAATATATATATATATATATATATATATATATATATATATATATATATATATATATATATACTAGCTGGGTCCCGTGCCTCCGGCACTGTATGAACAACATGATTTATCTCAAACTTTAAACGACCAAAATAATTTATTGAGTGAGCGGGAAATTTAAAGTCATTTGTATTTTATTAAATTATTATTAGATTATTAGAAAGATAGATGTATTTTATTAGATAGATGTATGAACGGTGGGATTTATCACAAACTTTGGACGGCCCAGATGATTTATTGAGTGAGCGGGAAATTCAAAATCATTTGTATTTTATTAGATAGATATATATGAGGAAATTTCAAGAGTAAAAATTTAAAGGAGCAGAAGTCCTTTAAACAGCAGAACTCCTTTAAACAAGTCCCGTGCATTTTTTTAAGCTCCCATCTCCTCGAATAGAAAACTCCCATGTTTTTTTGGGAGCTCCTCCTCTCTCCTCGAATAAAAAGCAACATTGAGTGAACAATGTATTCTAGGCTTCTAGCAGCAGAACCGTTTGGCTATCAAAATTGACAAAGATGTTGGTATTTCTTACTTCAAACATCTAATTATTACTTACTTCAAACATGTAATTATAACAGTGGGCATAATTTGTACGGGCAAAAACAGCAAATTGAGGAGATACTACTAAACTATTACATTCTTTTGGAGTTACTGAACAAAAATTTCACTACTGAACTATTACATTCTTTTGTACAGGCAAAAGCAAAAAAACTTGTTTCTTGGAAATCATCATTTGATTGTGGCTTCAGATTTTCGGAAAATTACATCAAGGCCAACATTAAAATTGTTAATGTGGCTTCATTGATTGTGCTAGTGTGTTTAAATAACAGTGCAACCCTATGCCTCATCTTCTTCCTCACAAAGCTGCAGAATCCTACCAATTTCCGTAGAGAAGGACCCCAGACTCCCACCACCCTGAACAACCATCATTAATACCATTATTGACAATCAGTAACATGCCAAACATATTCTACCTGCACACATCAATTGCTTTCTAGGTATCCATTTTCTAGATGTAGGTTCGGTCACAAAACTGCAAATCACCCAAACAGTACATAAGCAACCAAAAAATGCAAATAGCAATATCCGACAAAGAGTAATCAGTTTGACAGAAACAGAAGCAGAAAATAAATACATAACTCTCTAAAGAACAAACATCTTTAGAAGAGAACATAAATACAGAAGCAGTGAGCAATGAACAAAAACAGAAAAGAAACATGCCCATAAACTATTAAACTATGTCATGCAGATTGCAGGGTAAATGCATCATAACTGACACTAACAGAAACAGGACAAGGTTTGTTCAAGCTAACGAAGTTCCACTGGTACCATCTTTTAGAACAAAATCCTTCCAATTCAACATGAATGGTGTCAATATAAAAGAAAAACACCCTTGTTCTATTAGTTCACATACCTCATGATCATTAGTTCTATTTGTCAATTGTATCCTGAGTAGCATCATCATTTGATGCTCTAACAAAAGAAGTTGGCATGTTTTGAGTTCTCAACAAGGGTTCAGAGAGACTTCAGCTGTACAATTTTCAGAAGAAATGCAGGGATATTGGTTAGAAATATTTTTGAATTTTCTATGGAGAGAAACATCTTGGATATACAAGTAATCTGAAACTCAATCATTATAGAAATATCCAAAATAAATTTAACCAGACTAAGGTCCTTTCAGTTAAAGATATGGCCTTCAAAGATATGCCTCTAATTTTTTTTTCAGGACTTGGTAATGAAATCGCTATAGGTTCCATTCTCAAAGTTGGGTTTGGAGTGGATTAAAATTACCTAGAAATATCAAAGTGAAGATGGAACCGCAATTATAGATTCAAATGCATTATATTAACACTATGTTGATCCAAGCTTGAAGCTTTAGAGGTTTCTTTACATTGGTAGTGAAGCTTCCCTTAAGAAAAACATCAAAGACATCTAAAAATAGGGAACAGATAGAAATGCAACAAAATTATGCAAGTGATAATATTTTTAGTTATAGTACTAGAGGTAAAACAGTTCCCTCTGTTCTTGCAAATTGGGACATATACCACGAGCTTTTCAACAACAAAACTTGCCAACAAAACCCAACAAAACCAAACAAAAAATACGAAATTCAAAATATAAAGAAAGGGTTTACCGATTTCTCAAATCGATTTGGGGTTGGCTTATTTCTAGGGCTTGGTTCTTCTGCTCCCTTCGTTCAATAAGACTTCTGCTGAATCAATTTGAGAAATTGAGAAAAATTTCTTCGTTCTTCTGCTCCTCCTTCGTTCTTCTGCTAGCTAGGGCTTGGTTTTTCTGGTTTTTATCGAGGAGAGCGGAGCTTAAAGAAAAACACGGGAGTTGAGCTTTAAAAAAAACACGGGAGTCTTATTAAATAGTTCTATTGTTTAAGGAGTTCTGCTATTTAAAATTTTGCTCTTGAAATTTCCTCATATATATATAACACAAACTAAAACTTAAGTTGCATTAAAGCAACTTAAAGGTTTTTTAAGTTTCCACCATTTATTTTGGTGGTTACTTTCCACCATTTAAAGGCTTCAATTAATTCATTTCTAACACTCCTACTTCTTAAGAATATTTCATTTCTAACACTCCTACTTCCTAAGAATATGCCTTGTTAAAAACTCCACTATAAATATATGACCTCTTCATTTACAATACTACTCATAATACAATCTTAATTAATTTTCTATAGTTCTAGTTATATATATATATATATATATATATATATATATATATATATATATAATTTTCAATATTTTTCAAAAAAAATTTCCCTGCAAATAATGGAGAGAAAAAGCTCCATTGTGGTTCCATTCATATTGGTTGCAAGTTTGATGCTTATGACAATATTCATGGGCATGGCTACTAGTAATCTCAAAGTGGCACAAGGCTTCCAACTCATAATCCAATGTGACTTGGCATCTTGTGGAAAAAAATGTAGGGATGCATACAAGGAAAAATTGACTAGCTTCAAGTGTCAAGAGTTGCCTCCTTATTTGGGGGAAGGATCTGTTTGTGAATGCCTTCATAAACCTGCACATAAGTTGAAGGGCATTGAGTCAACCATACTTTTTCTTCCTCCTTCATAAGTGAGTGGACTTGGTTCAACTTTTTATTTATAGATGAAAGTTGTTGGTTTAATGGATTTTGTAATTTTTATTTATTTTTAATCAATAATAAATTTGCAAGCTTTACTTTTTT